>OZ024725.1:28104407-28221907 GCA_964016875.1 Fallopia convolvulus | reverse complement strand
TTAAATTACATTAGGATGAGTAATAATTAACATAGATCATTCTCATTTTTTTTGTATACAAAGGGTAATTATATTAGATCAAAAGATACAAAAAATAGTTGCAAAAGTTAGAATGGAATTATCTTCCAATCTATCTTCTGGATTCCTATCATCTTTCGTTCAATTTGCAATTACACAATTTTTCAATCTATCTTCTGGATTCCTATCATCTTTCGTTCAGTTTGCAATTGCACAATTTTTCAGATGATTGATATGAGTATAAGTTTTTAGATTTAACTATTTTTGGAGCTTATCTATTTTTGAATTGAGGTAGTCGGTTTTACACAATTGGAGAGACGAAGACTTTGTGAAGATCCTACAAAATTGCAAAAGAGCACTTTTGAACAAGGCAGGAAAACTCATACTAGTTGGATATGTTGTCGAGCCAGGGGGGCAAGATATGATAGATGACATTGTCTTGAAGGTTGATCTACTAATGATGGTTCATTGCGGAGGAGGAAAGAAAAGAACTCAAGTTGAATGGATCAAGTTGTTGGAAAATGTCGGGTTTACTCAATTCAAATTCATCCAGACTCTCACTGAATTCTCCATTATTGAAGTCTATGCATCTTGAATCGATCGGTCTATAATGATCATTAGTGACATCACCTTAAAATTTATCAAATGTCGTGTTGAAATTTGAAAATTTAATAATTGAAGCTATCTTGATGGTAGTCATTTTAAATAAATGTATCTATATTTGAAATTTTATTCCAATAATGCAAAAGGCCTTGTGTACAAGTGCTAAAGCTATACTAATAATTCGACCTTTGTGATTGATGTAAAAAATTTTGGAAGTAAAAGTGAGGATGAGTGTTTGTGTGTTAGATCTACGAAGTAAAAATAAATCTCGACCTTTCTTAAAAAAGATTCATATTACACTTATTGTGGTGGATGGCATAGACGAACTATTGTCAAAATATACGTGTTTTTTTTTGAAAAAATCGTTTTAGGAGATCCTTGTGTAATTGCATGAGTTTTGTCGTTGATGTGCATGGGTAACAACCTAAATGTGCATGTAACATCCCTGACCAAAGTGCATATGTTATTCTGTATTTATATAAGATTAGTAGCATATGCATATCATTGTGGCATGATATATAGTACATTTTTAAAAGTACTATTTGTTTTCTAATTAAGTTTATTATATTTTAAAAAGTTTTCAATTAAAAATTATTTCAGGGTAAAGTTTATAGTAAAGAAATTTTGAGGGTGAAAATTGTGGTTTTTATAAAGTTTGGCCGAGTTAGGCGTTGCCGACCTTAGCTTTCTCAACTTTCACTATATATAAGAATTTTCTCTCTTAAATATTAAGCTACGTACAGAAACAAAAAAAAATTAAATAGAATTGGGAGTATGAGTGTGCTTAAGAGAAAAGGCTTGATTTTGTTGTTTGTTTGTCGGATCTAGTACAAGATCTCTTCTATCGGGTTTTAATCTTGAAGTACAAGCGTGGTTTGGTAAGTTTTTAATTATTTAATGGTTTATTTTGATTATTCTAATATTTTTAGATCTAGATCTACTGTTGATTTTGATTTGAAAATCAGTCGATTTATAGTTCTCAGAGGATGTTTTCGATATTGGATTTATATTCGGTAAAAGATTTCATAGTAATTTTAGGTTATTGCTTTGTAATCATATTATGGAGTCCTTTGATCAAGTTTTTCATAAGGGTTTGAACTAGCTAGAAAAATGTTCTTCTATGTATATACTTTATTGTTGTCAAGTTTTAAAGGATTTGAAAATATGCACAAAAAGCTAAAATGCCTTTTGGCATTTCATTGCATTTGGGGTTAGAGTTTATAAGAGTAAATAGCCTAATTTGCATTGGGATACATATAGGAGCACAAGTCATAGATCGTGGCCAGAGTCAAGGGGGAGAAATATAGTATCTATCTTAAACAGGTGAGTATAGACTGGAGATTAAACCCTAATGTGCTATATGAATATATGTGGTATATGTGGTATATGATATATGTGTTGTATGAGTGAGTATAAACCGAAGATTAAACCCTATGTGCTATATGGATATATGTGCTATATGAGCTATATGGATATAATATGTGTTATACAGATATATGAGCTATATGAGGTATATAGTTATATGTGCTATATGAGTTATATGGATATATGTGTTATATGTGATAGCTCTGAAAATTCCAAAGTTGTTTGCAAAGAAAGTATGATAGAAGATGGCATATGATATATAATTACAAGATGCACTTGATTGCATAGCATATTGCAATAAGATTAAAAAGGACTTGTGACTGTCTTGCCCTGAACCTGTAATTCAGGAAATCTATTTTCTTTGTTAAAGCGACCAACGGGTCGTTCAAGATCTTCGGATCATATAGGATCTACGAATCATACAAGACCTACGGGTCAATGAGGAGATCTTCGGATTTCTTTCTTAAAGAGACCATAAGAGTCATAATGAGGAAATCTTTGGATTTCTTTCTTAAAAAGGCCATAAGAGTCCATATATAGTAAACCCGGGACAGATTCAAGCTTGAACAGTTCCCAGAATAATAAATCGGATACATCGGCATTTGCATTTGCATAGTAAATTCCTATATGACATATGTATAATATGTATGTATATGTACATGGACTAAATGTTTGACTCTATGTGAAATAATTGATGATGGTTTATATTCACTGAGTATGCGACTCACAGAAATCGCAAAACAATTTTTCAAGTTCAGCTAAAATTTTCTAACGTGTGTCTCTTTTAGAGGTCACATTCATACAGATCGCCGGCTGAAGATCAATGCAACCTTCTCCTCCTCATTTTGTATCTTAGACATATGAGTTGTAATAAAGTTAGAGTAATAGATGTATTAGCACAAGAAGTAACGACGTAGAACTTTGTGTATGTGTGTGTGCAACCTTATATGGTTGTTAGTTTTGTTATATCTTTGCGTGGACAGTTGTTATTTGTAAATTATATGTTTATATGTGAAATAAGTTATACTAAGCATACGTCATAGGGTATAAAGGTGTCACAGTGCACATGCATTGTATTAAGATGTGCACCAAACATTAATTTAATTTAATTTAATTTTAAATATAAAGTGGTAATTTCATTCAAGAAAAGATTTTACAAAAACTTTTGACTAAGCTCCACATCAACGAGGTATGGGGTTCAACTCCAGTGGATGTAAAAAATTCCCTTTTGGAGACTCATCCGGTAAAGTCGGGTGCGCGACCTGGGTTGTTGATGTTTTGCCTCCTAGCACCATAATCTTGTGGAATTTCTTCCACCTCTTCAATTGCATTGTAGAATTCATCAATGGGAGGATGCCATGGGGGCCTCTCATCCATGAGATAATCATGCATCACATCATGGTGCACCGCCCATTGAAGGGGCGGTGCACCATGCCTAGGCGGCGTTAGTTGCGGCCCTTGTGTCGGTGGTCTAATTCCAGCCTCACGACCTCTACCAAACCCACCACGAGGTGATTAATGGCCTGGGAGGTTGTGGCCTTCTCTTGATCTAGGATAGGTAGCAAGCACATCAAACTCTTCCTCTTCAATTGGATTCTTACCTTTCTTACTTGCTGAAGCTTGATTTGGTAAAGAATCTTTGTCTTGATTTGAGGGAGAAGTTTCTTTTTGGATTGAAATTGTACCACCCTTAGAAGCATGTGTCTAACTTGTCCCATTGAGGCTGAAAAATGGAGTGCACCGGCTTTAGGGTCCTCTTTTGGTTGTCTGTCATGCTTTCATTAATTAACAACATTATGAAGACAATAGCTTCTTGAGTCAAATTCACATCAACGGGATTAACTTGCTCTTATATTGTCATTTTCTTGCCGGAAAAGATCAGAAACAACAAGAGAGCAGTCTATTTTTCCAAAAGCAATACAATCTGCAACATCACATCTTAATCAAGCCAAAACTTCCTCAATACAAACCAATTCAGTTATTGGGGTTAGAATCAAAGTAATTTGGTGACATATGATAAGCTAATGATAATCAAGGAAAACGCAGCTTAAGCAATTAGCAAGTATGCAATATGAAAAGCAATTCAATTTTTCCTTATAAGCTTCAAAAGAACATGCAATCTCTTAATTGATCCTTAACAAGATGATAATAGCCAAATTCAATCAAGCAAGGTGAGAATAGGCCAGGTTGTGTGACTTATAGCTATGTTGTCACAAAGCATACAGAGTGATCGATAGTACTATTTTTTAGCAAAGCAATTACTAGGGGTGAAAGTGGCTTCTAACTAGATAGAGTAGATCACCTTTTGAGCAAAGTAATATTCTGCTCTTTTTTTTAATTTATGCACAAACAAGTTGCAATAGGCACGAACTGATTTTTTTGTAACAAGTGATTTATACTACTAATGATACTATCTAGAAGCCAAATTATTCAAAAAGATAATAGGGGTGCTCGAACAAGATGTTCGGATGCAAAAGCAAAAACTAGTAATTAACTCAAGCAATTGAATTGCAATCAATCATGCAATAATCCATTGAAAACTCATAAAAAATTGTAGGAATTAACTAGTTGATCATGAATTGCAACACACTTCAACCAATCAGCCTTAAAACATGCAAAAATCCCTTGAAAATCTCCGAGTTAGTTAGTTGTTTGGGGGGCAAGGCAAACAATATGAGAATTAAGGTTAGGGTTTGTGCCTTAGGGTTTGGCTGGGGTGGCGATTTGATGGTGTGGTGGTCCGATCAACACAGGATTGGTGGAGAGAGATATCAATTGAGGTGGTCGCCGGCATAATCTGGTGGTGGAGGGTCGGTTTTGTGGTGTTTTTGTGGAGAAATGTCAGGTTTGGTCTCAAAAATTACAACTTTGGGTAAAGGTATGATTTTTGGGATAAAAAACTTAATTAAATTGAACTAGAAAGTGAAAAAGGTTAGAAATTTTACGTGGCTTGACACTGGATTATGATACTACTTGATATCCCTTGATCTCGCTGAAAAGAATGGAACTTGTGGCACAAGTAATAAAGAACGAATCAGAAATTGAATGGAATGAAGGTGTATTTCGACTAGATAGAACTTCTCAAAGTTAGTTCAATTGAAAGGCTAACGCTATTTCAATTGACAAACTAGTTGAGATCTTTAACAATCCAACTAGAACAACCAAATTGATGATTCTAAGAACTCAAAACTGAAATTGAACTCGAGAAGGATGAAGAACGATTGAATGTATGAAGCAAATGAGATTCTAAATTGTTTTAATGGCCCATGAGTTAGATTAAATCCAATTTATGGTTTAATCTCTCTCATGCTGATTTTCATTAATTGAAATGCAAAGGTATTTAAAGAGATTACAAGGTAGAGTTCCTTGGAGAGCAAGACATGGAGGAGCTCGACCTGGAGGGTAAAATAGTCATTTAGCTTGCTTCCCAAGATAATTTATTATACTACTAAACATCTATTCAAGTTCCCTTGTCTAAATAAATCAAATAAATAATTATCCGACTTATAAGATAAGAAAACTAAGCCTAAAAAACTCAAAAGATACTAATAATAGTAGTAACAAGATAATCAGCCATTTAACAACTTCCTATGGCCAAAAGTCCAATCATAAATGTCTTATAATAATCAGCTATATAAATTACTATAGGATAGATTTTTTTCCTCTCTTAGATTGGTCAAGTCAAAGAGTTGACTAAGACCACATGTAATATTTTATCTTACCCGATCACTTACTAAATTCAGCCCTAAAATAAGACAAACTATTCCATGTTTCTAAACAGGAAAGTGTGGAAGACAAGGCCCAAAACAACATGAATGGTGCCCCATCTAGGTGAAACTCGGCCTAATGAATTAAGTGATGGACTATGGGCTTGTTTGATGTTGAATCATAGTGACCCATCTCTTCTTGTTGGACTCTTCAACCATAGCTGCCAAACGAAATAGAATGGATCTTGTTCCTTGAGCAATCTTCTTAGTCTACTCCTGGTTATCGATCCATCAAATGACACTCAAATCAACTCCTCGACGTCGGTGGGATACATAGCTGGTTTAATTGCATCACAACCCCACTTGTTTCCAAAAAGTTTACAAGGAAGAATAATATTGACTACTCCAATAAATTGAACATAGTTATTAAATCTACAAATGTCACAGTTCACCTTTCCCTTTCTCTTTCCCTTTTTAAGGGTTGGGAACTTTATCAATTAGATGACCTATCCTCATTACTTGTGATAGTGGACTTGGTGCTTGTAAGTAGTGCATAAGTTGGTGTAACACCCCTATTTTGCAACGATGGCTATTACCGCCAGTGACCTTAGATTTTACCATCCAAAATCACCCAAGGCTTTAAATAATTTAATTAAACATAATTAAGGGACATTGAATTGAAAGCGGAAATTTTATTCATTAAAAACAACATTCGTTCATTACAATGGTATTTGTTTTACAATGAATATAGTAGCGGAATATAAAGTCCATATTATGAAAGGGTTAAAAAGACTTATTGAAATACAAGTATATTTACCCAAGACAAATCATATGATGATGATTTGCTTGGCTGAAAATGGAAGAGCTGGTGCACCATCTTCTGAATGATTTGCTCTATGGAAAATTCCTTTCTTCCTTCAACATCGTTTTGTCTTGATCTTCTATCCTTGCATAATTCTCCTCAAACCTTCTAGCCTTTGTCTTCAAAACTTCAGTGGGAACTTCCTAGAGTTTGGTATTTGTCGCAAAGGGCGAGAAATACTAGGCAAAAATGCGAAAACAAACGGAATTAGTCTAAGGAGACTAAGCAAGAGAGAATGGAAATTCTCAAGGGTAGTATGGTATTTTAATTATCTCATCAAGGAGATTAAGGGAAGAAGTACTTGAAAGTTATAATCACTTTGTGGAGCTTATAAGGACAGAATTTAGTTGATCTTGAAAAGAGATAAACTTGGATTCAAAAAGAAGAAAACCACGAGATTGTAGTTCCTCTTAGAGTACAATTAATGTTGGGAACGTTTTAGGCCACATCAATTTTCTAGAAAACCTCTCGCACCCTTTGCGGACAAAGAGTCGGGTCGGTCTTACACGTGGTGCTAAACCGGCCCGGTTTAATTCATTTTAATGTGCACTAGCACTTATCTTTATTACGTGTCAAAACGTTTCATATTATTCAAAAGTTCTAAGGGTGTAGAGGTTGTGAAAGAGCCGAGTCCACTTAAAGGAAATGAAGGAATTTCAGGCCTCTTTCATCCTGAGTGTTCAGACCTCTTTCATCTTGAGTGTGCAAGCCTCTTTCATCTTGAGGATACCAGGCCTCTTTCATCCTGAGGATATCGGGCCTCTTTCATCCCAAGTATATATAGGTCTCTTTCATCCTATAGGCATCTAGCTAGTGTATAATATCACCTATGCTAATCCATAATGAATCTCGAAAAGAGATTGAAACAAACAAGGCCACAAATCATCGGTCCTATATTATTAATTATTTTAATTAATAATTTGGGAAAAAGTTTTATATAATAATAATATTTGATTATTATTCTCAAATACAAGCTTTTAAAATAACTTTAAAAAAATTATACTCATTTAAAGGGCCATGCAAAGGTGAATTAATTCATAAAAGCCTTTTTAAAACCACATGCAACACTTATTTAATTTAATTACGTAAATATTATATTCTTTAGAAGCTCACATTAGCTACCAAGGTCATATAATTTATTTCAACATTATAATAAGGCGAAATTGACATGCAAAGGCATTTCTTATTAATAGAACCTTGTTTATTTATTATCCAACCCTTTCTTGATTTTCTTTCTCTTAGAGAAAGTATTATAGTTTTAAATTATTTATAATAATAATTTAGGTGGAAAAACCCAATTAATACTATCCATTTATTATATATATTTTTTTAGTGCGATCTTACATAATTCTTATAAAATTTTATATTTAACTATGAGTGCATGCAAAGTGAACTTAATCATAAAAATTCCTTTTAAAACCCACATGCAATATTTATTCAATTTAATTAAATATATATCATATGTATATAGAAATAATTTTATAAAAGATATTACTTAAAATTACAAGTCGGGAATTATGGGCACGCAAAACGAGATGGGCGAAATGGGCTTCTTCATTCTCTTTTTCCTCTTAATAAAATTCTGATGGGCTAATATTGGACATATGGGCCAAAAATCAGCCCAACAGTAGCCCAAAAAAATTGCCCAAAAGAGCAAGGCTCATCTTCCTCCTTTGCCCTTTCACGTATATTGAGGAACGACGAACCAGTGCAGCAGGGCAACACCAGTGGAGGACGGACGTGGGCGACTCCAGGGTGGCGGCCTGCTGGACTGGTGGCGCGTGCGGTGGTGGTCGGCGGTCCGGTCGGATGGAGGCGGTGGTCCGGCAACAGAGGTGGAGATGGAGACACTAGGGTTTCGTGTGGATTTTTAACAAAAAAAATTCAGATTTGGGCAAGGCTTAAAAATCTGGAAATTGGCTTGACTTATGGACGCAATTGAGATGGAGAAGGAGAGGAAATTGCTGTATTTTTACCTATAGAACTATAGAAGTGCCCTTATTTATAGTGGTGGAAGAAAAATTCACAATCCACACCTCCATGGTTTTGACCTCTCATGGAGGATTGAATCCATTGTGATTGGTGGAGTTAGTGTTTCTTGAATCCAACGTGGAGAATGATTATTGGTGAGGAGGAGAGGTGGAGAAGTTTGATTTCTACAAGCCATATATGAAGGTGGAAAGCATGCATAGCTCGAGTATCAAATCAAGTCATGTCTTCTAAGGAGGAAGAAAGAAAATAAGGGATTCAAACGATTATAAATCCTTAATGGGTAGACAAGTTACTGTGGCATAACGGAAAAGGACTGTGTGTGTGTGTGTTTGAGAGAAAATGCAAGAGGTCGCGGGTTTGAGTCCCACTTCTCGCATATTTATTTGGTCATTTCCCCTTATTTTTATTTGTATTATAATTTTGAAATTTTATTTAATCTTAATTAATTGAATTTTATTTGTCATTATACTATGTCTTTATAAATTTTTAATATTAAACTATGAAAATCATAATAATAATAATAATTAAACTCTCTATTTTAGAGAAATAATTAAATAAATAAAAAATATAACCGTTTCTATTTATATAGAAATAGCGGCTATTACAGTTGGCTAATTATTTGTGGTCTTCCGCCTTGTATGATTTTCCAAGAACAATGAACTCATTGCTTGGTGCTTTTGAGAATGTTTTTAAGTAGGGATATCCAATGACTTGTCAAAAAAATGACGTGTGAAGATCGTAACCTGGTTTACGGGTTATGGGTTTTTCGGGCGGGTCACAGGTCGACATGTTTGACTGGGTCAAATGGGCTAAGCTACCTCTTTCGACCAACTAGACCCATTTAATCAGCTTGAGCCATAAGTACATTAACATCAGTAACCTGAAATCCTCAATATTTGCTCGTTTTTTCCCGCAAAAATTCTCACTCTATCCATATATACGAAATGATGACAAAGTATACAAAGGATAGAAAGCATCAAAATTTGATGATAAGAAGAAAGAACTTGAAAAAGTTGGTTTCTTGTTCAAGGTGCTTCAACTCAGCAAGAATCTGACAAATCTAGAGGAGACACAAAGGAGTTACGTGATCTGGAGGGTGAAGTAGATAGATCTAGTCCTCGAAGTCGAAGGAGATGAAGCCAACAAATATGGACTCTAACCGCTTTCGTGGAGACAAGTGAAGCCGATAGATCTGTTCGACAACTAATGGGTGTACTGATGAAGGCGGCAACGTGGATGGGCTAGGTGGAGTCAGCGAACTATTGAGTGGTGGTGTTGCCTCTAATCGCTTTTGAGAGACACAACTCTCAATTTTTGGGGTTAAATGAAAACACCGCCCCTTCTTTTGAAATATGGACATGGAATAGAAAATGTATTATTTTTATTTTTTTAATATTACGGGTTGACGCATAACCCGGCACAAGTCGACCCGTAACTATCTTGTAACCCATAAACTAAAAAGTTATGACCCATTTACCGGACGTAACCCATAAAATAAAAACATTTGACCCATTACCCGTAAAATTGCAGGCAAGTCAAGTCGGGTTACTGGTCAGCCCGCCTGTTGGACAGCCTCTGGAAGCTATCTACTCTGTCAATGCATCTCTTCTTCTATGATTTTTCAACCACAAGTAGTCATTCCTTGCATGAAATTCAATAAATCGAGGCTAGTCGTATGCACGCACTTTTTGGGTAATTTCAAGAAATTCGCATACATCCCAACTACGTAAAGAAAAACTTTCTCGAATTATAAATGGCTTAAAACATATACAGCCCCATGTACTTATGTCAATTTGCCATTTAGACACCCCACCTTTGGTTTGGACTTATTGAACACTTGAACTTAATAATTCTTGTCTATTAAACACCTGGTCAAGTACATCGACGCTGAGTGTATTACACGCACGTTGACATGGCATGGGTCTATTACACGTAATGCCACATATATGCCACATAATAATACTTACAATTTTAAAGGTAAATTAAATTGTTTTATTAAAAAGAAGATATTAAATTAAAGCTTTCTCCTCTGTCAAATTGGGGCAAGATCCCCCATCAGCAAGATCCCCAAAATTTTCTCCTTTGAACCGTCAAATCTAAGATTTTCCCAAATTGAAGCCTTTTACTCTCTAAATCGAAGCTTTTCTCCTACTTGAGATGAAATACCTTCAAATTGGGACAAATCTGTCGTTGGAGCAAGGTCCGGTCTCCATGGAGCCCAAGCGCATGGCGTGAGGGCGGTTGTGTAGTTGGATGGGTCGAGGACAGGGATTCGCCTTTGCTTGGGTCCAATAGGACAGATCTCCTAGGAGAGCGTTAGCTTCACGTCCAACGCCACATCAGACGCCACATCAGACGTAAGGGGTTTAATAGGTCCAAAATCATAAATTCAAGTGTTCAATAGGTCCAAACTAAAGGTGGGGTGTCTAAATGACAAATTGGCACAAGTTCAAGGAGTTGTATATGTTTTAAGCCAATTATAAACGTGGGGATCAGGGAATGTGGACTCTAAAATCAAAACTGCCGGAATTCCATTGCAACAATTTTGCAGGTTTAAAACCTGACGAACTAATTAAGCAAGGAAACAGATGCCAACGATCCACATAACCCAAAAAGGAAATGGAGAAATCAAGTTTCGAACTTAATACAACAACAAATAAATGCATCCTGCAGACACTTGTAGACACAATTGTGATCCGAGTAACCAAAGCCCGGCTTTGAAACAATTAAGCAATCCATTGCACGCGGGATAAAGCTTTTTATGGAATTTGGAAGAAGCAAACAAAGCAATGGAGAAATTACATTATTGATTTAACCAAGGGAACACCTTGGGGGAAGTAGGTAACCTTCCTGTGAGAATCTCTGCCCCATTTGCTGTCACCTGCACAACACAATGCAAGATTTTATAGCATACAAATCGTTTGGTGTTCGAGGATGGATCTAACAAACTAGAGAATTATGCGTAATCAGAAAGAAGTTTTGGTAAATAAATAAAAAAGGACGGTACCAGAAGAGTATGTTCAAATTGGGCACTGCGCTTCCCATCAGCAGTGACAGCGGTCCAGCCATCAGGCCACATTCTATCTCGCCATACCCCTGTTAAGAACACAACACACATATATATATGTAATGTAAGCATCCAAAACTTGAACTAGTCCACTAGCTTTAAGGATACAAGGACCGATCAAGCGCATACCAGCATTAATCATTGGTTCAATAGTGAAAGTCTGTCCAGCTTTCATCACACCAACAGCCTTATTTCCTTCACTTGTTAAGAAATCACTTCAAGGCTGGATAGTATGTGACATATGGAGCACTGAATTGATCTTGAACTATGCATAATGAAATGACTATGTAGAGTAAAGAGGAAGAAGGATAAATGACGCTAATCAAGGATACTTGAATAGTGAGGAATGTTAGGAGCACAGTGGAAAAGCTCCCCAATGCCATGACCACAATATGACTTTACCTAAATGGTAACGAGTTTTTGGTCATATCACTAACTGATTGGAGCTTCATATTTACAACAGAGAGAGTAAAATACCACAGAAAATCCAGACATTGATGCATGGCGATTAATGACCTCTCCTATTTCTCGAAACCTGATCCCAGGCTTCACTGAAAATGAAAAAGTATACGGCATAAATAGGAGTATATATCCTTGAAGGAATTGCAACATGCATGTATTACATCCATAGAGACATAAGCACACATGATATTGCATTCTTAGTTTTAAAAGGTGCAAGGCGCACCGAGGCGCAATGGCCCTGGAGCCTAGGCGCAAGCTGAAGGCCATGTAACTGAGGTGCACCTAAGTGCCGAAACCTTAAAAATCATTTCTATAACATATCTTATACTTAAAACAACATAGTTCTTATATTATAAATGTACAAAAGGCATCACAATCACATAAATCCATAAAAAAACCGACTATAAACTAAAGGGGGAAAACTAGAAAAGAGAGTCGATTGACTAGCAGAACTCGAGATGAAGCAGGGGACAGGGGTGCGGCTCGCCGGGTGGAGGCAAGTGGCAGCGGCGACATTACTCATAAAGTAGGATTTCTCACTTTCTCTTTCTCGTTTTTCTCAATTCTTCTGTCTTCTTTTTTTCTTTTTATTTCAGTTTTATGCCTTTTTTCCTCTTTTAAGGAAGTTTAAAGTAAAATTTTAAAATTCACATGCCTTTGAGTCGCATGCCTTTTTTAAGATCAAAACAGTTTAATTTCAGCATCCATTAGAAGACGCACACCTCAGCTAGGGTGCGCCTCGACAAAGGCACATCAAAGTGTGCGCCTTTCATAACTTGTCTCGCCCCACCATCCTAAGCCGCCGACCCCCACATCTTGCACCCAGGCACGCTTTTTTAAACTAAGATTGCATTACACTTAAAAGTTCTCCCTGAAATAAAGATTGCGTATCATTTTCACAGGAAAAGAAAACACTTACCAATTGATATAGCTTTCTCCAGACACTCATATGTACACTGAACCAGCTTCCGCGATGATTCATCAACATTTCCCACAAAATAAGTTTCATTAAGATCACCTATGAATATAGGGAAACACAGTCAAATCAAGCCCACATACTCCGAAAAATAGACTTAAATCATTAAGATAACCTATGAGTAAAGGGAGAACATAGTCAAACCAAACCTACATACCAGCACTTGTCCAAAAAATTGAGTTAAAAGTGACATAATGCACGGCTTCTTACCATGAACGCCTTTGTAATTAACTGTGACATCAACATTTACAATATCACCATCTTCTAGCTTCCTGAATCGATCAATATGATGTCAGCAAAGAACAATCCACACTGAAAGAGCTCTCATCACGGTTTGTTGTGAGTTTATAAACTGAAAGTAATTTTTTACATTGATCATGAAAATTGACCAGATATCTAAATAATTTGGCTTGAAGCATAGTACTCGTTGCAATACCCTTAATAGGACAACTTTCCAACAAGACTTTAAATTTGTCAACAGTAACAAAGCATACTCTTCTATGCGAGATATGTTACCGTCTGGGATTGTTTTATCAAGAACAGAATCTAAAACCAGCAAAATGGAAAAGAAAAGAATAAATAATCCATACCACCAAGAGCAAATTCATTACCTAGCATCAGGTATGCCATGGCAAATTACTTCATTCACAGACCTTCAGCCACAAACAATTATATTATTGCAACAAATTACAGAAGAAAGCAAATAAAAAAAAAAAATCCAGAAAACGAGAACCTACGTGCAACATGATTTTGGAAAGAAATGATAATTCAGTGGAGAAGGATATGCTCCTGCATTAATAAGAAATGAGTATTATGAGTTGTAGCATTGATTAGATAAGTTAGAACCCTCAATTTGTCAACTTAACAAATCATAAAATAATCTTTTCAAAATACTTCTTTTCTTATAGCAAGGGTAATCATCGAACAGCATCAACCCATTATAGTCCCACACAAGCAGGGTTTAGGGGTCAAGTTGTGCACATCCTTACCCGAACAAGTCAAGAGGGTATCTCCGATAGACTCAGAGAAGAAAAAGGAAAGAACAAAAAGCACCCAACAACCTAAAGCATGCAAACACACAAGCAAAGAACATAAGATAAGTGATAATCATAGTCCTGCTAGTTTAAACATTTGATAAGTGATAAGCATTGTCACTCTTTGTTCAAACATTTGATCAAGCACATAAGTCGAGAGGGTGTTTCCGTACGCATCATAAGTAAATTGGTCCCGCTTGTTCAAACATTTGATAAGAAATAATCATAGTCACTCTATTTTAAATGATCAATATGAGTCAGGCTCCATACAATTTTATCAATCCCTTTTTCTAGCCTGACTAATATAGAAAGGACTTGGTAACTAACTGACCAACTACTGGAAACAATTATGGATCACGGAACTAATTCACCCACTACTAGAAAATAACTGCAATAAAAAAAAAGAAATAGAGCAAAGGCAACTACTAATTCAGAAAACGAACTAATCCTAAACATCCTGCCACGAGCTACACTTTCTGAGTTTGCTCAGCAGCACGCTTCTTTCTCCTTCTGGAATAGGTGAGAGTGCAGGGGTACGCAGTTGGATGCAAATAGCATAAGCCAGTTTGTTAAGCAGTCAAAGGAAGAGAAAAATTAAAAATGAAAATCTGTGACATACCAGCAGCAACAGTAGCCTCATGCACCACACGGTCAATTTCATCCGTTGTAATGCCAGGTTGAATTATACGTGCAGCTGCATCGAGAACCTCACGGGCAATCTGGATACATTGAATTTCAACGAAATACTGAGATTAGAGCAAATGATTGTCTAATGTGTGCAACAAAGAATTGCATGTCAGTTGCTTCTATTGCATGCATGGAGAGAATGGAAATAAATCCCGACCACTATACACAATAAGGAGCAAAGAGATAAACTAAATTATAATTTAAATGTAGATATATATATACATATATATATATATAGGCAAAATACATCAACAGACCACTGAACTTGTACAGTTTTTTCAACCAGCACCATGTACTTTGAAATGTTCAAATAAACACCTAAACTTAAATGAATTTATTCTATTAAACACTCTACGCTGATGTGGCATAAAACGTGAGATTCACTTGCTCTATATGCGAGTGATACTTCTAAAATGCTAATTTGGAAGTGTTTTTTAAAATAAAAAATTTTATTAGACAAAAAAATTAATTTTATTTTCCTACCTTAATTAAAAAATTAATTTTATTCTCCATGCTGATTTCCATATTAATGTATCGTCTTCCCCAATTGATTTTCTAGGGTTTGTGCTTAGATTTGGGGGTGGGAGTGAAGAATCCGCTCTCCATGTCCGTCGTTCCGTCTTGATTCTCTCTAGTTCCTTCCTATGTTGCGGTAAAGAATTCGATTTGCTTTGGCGAGTCCGTCATGCCGGCATGACTCCCTCTGGTTCTGGATTGACTCTCTGCTTTGGTGAGTCCTTCCTTTGTCGTCGTTCCGTCCTGATTCTCCGAGTCCATCGTCCTGGCTTGAATCTCTCTGGTTTTGGATTTGGATCCTTTTCGCCGCAGTGAAGAATTCGAACTCTTCTCCGAGTCTGTCGTTCCGTCCTCTTCTGGATCTGATTCTTTTTTCCGGCTGTGAAGATCAAAATCGTCCGAGTTAGTTCGTCATTCCATCCTCCCTCTCTGGTTTTGAATTCTTTTTTCTCCGAGTTCGTTCGGCGGTGAAGAATTTCTTTTGCTTTGGCGTCATTCCATCCTCATCAACTGGTTTTGAATCTGGTCCTCATCGAACGATGACCGAAAATAAAGAAAAAGGAGAAAAGTATTTACATTTTTATATTAAAATTTAATAAAATTAATACATTTATCTAGGTGGCACCTACGTGGCTATTACATGGCATAAATTTATTACACATCAGCGCGCGTAAATCTCACTTAAAGGAGGTGTGTTTAATAGAATAAATTCAGTTAAGTTTAGGTGTTTATTTGAACATTTCAAAGTACAGGGTGCTGGTTGAAAAAACTGTACAAGTTCAGTGGTCTATTGGTGTATTTTGCCTATATATATATGGGCGGAGTCAGGTGGAGCATAAAAGACAACAGGCAAAATGCAAGTTTATGTCCGTGGAAAGAGGAAGAGGACCCTGAGGCAAGAGAACCCAGCTCTCTGCTAATAAAATAATAGAAAAGGCAAGTTAAACATGAACATGTATTATAAACTCAGCGGAAAATGCAAGAACTTACTCGACAAGTTTCTCTCATTCTTTCAATCTGCTCTGGAGTTTTGATCTTCAAATAGAGGTCAAAAGTGGAGCATTTATAAGTTAGTGCTAGTTTAGCTTAGTCATATTTGGTTGCTTATTAACTAAAGGTTAAAGTACAAAGATAACTCCATACCTCAACAACATGCTGCAAATCACTGTATGGCTCAACCTTTGGGGTTCCCTGCACGCCAAGGTATAAAATTAAGTCAGCGGGGTAACAATCCTCATGAACGATAAAGATTAATTGACAACCCTAATTCAATGCTTCCAACATTAGTAAACAGTTCAAAGGTCAGCACTACTTGTTATACTACCACCAAATAATCCATCCCTCAGAAATATAAAAAGAATCCAGGCTTGTATACAGATGAAAGGAAGAGCTCACATCAATAGCCCAGTCAGGTAGATTGATGTGATCTGGTACAGTGCGTTTGCTTGATATGGGGAATGGCTTCAATGTCCTGTAAACAAAAATTTTTTGTTAATATGAATAAAAGAGTGAATTAATTATTATAAAAATCTAGAGCATTAATACATAGGTAGATGAAAGACATAAGAGCACTCAGAGCTGGAAAAGTCTGCTCCAACAGAAATGGAAGCGAATTACACACAAGAGAAGAGGAAAGACATGGCAGTCACATTTTTTGAACAATCAAACAACAACACAGCCCACTAAATCAGAGATAAGAGAACAAGTCACGCAAAAGGTAATCCTTACTTGAACAGTTACGCGTCATTTGTCAATCCAAGCATGATTTGTGTTTTCCTTTCCATTGAAAGATTTACTAACTCCATTACATGCATACCATTCTTCAATTCATTCAATTTCCATTTCACAAAACTAATTCTTGAAAACGCAACTGGTAACAAAATACTAAATACTTGCTATAGAGGCCAATCATCTAACAGAGATTCAGAGGTGATCTTAGCTTTCATTAAAATCAATTCCAAAGTAAAAATAAATAATAAAAAACTATAGATTCAAGATCCTTATCAATTAGAGGGTATCATTGATTTCGAGACATGGAAACTGGTACTTTCAAGAAATATAAGGAAGAAATGCTCGCACATATTTGGGGATTTAAGAAGGTAAAAGACACTTCAATTTCATATGCTAAGGAAAAATATAAATTTTCAGTAAGAAATATGCGAGTAGATAAAGGAATACCCTGTCCAATCAAAACGGGGGAGCTTGAAAGTCCGAGCTTGTCCTTTCTTCAAACAATATAGCCAGCTTTCATTTTCATTAGCTGAAGTTTTTTCCTCTTCAGAGGAAGAGCTTCTGTTCAAGTGAGCTGCCTTGTGAGAGCTCCAGGATTCCTTGAAACAGTCTTGGGAGCTGTTAGTAGACAAGCTCATTAGAAAGCAGATACTAGAACAGCCTTGAGGGTAATCGAAGGAGCATAATTGGTATTACACTAAACTTGCCAATGAAAACATACAGTTCTAAGAGAGACAGAGACTAGTTTATTACATTAAATAAATCAATTATTTTGATAATACACGTCAAAAATAAAAATTTAAATACTCCCTCCATTTCTTAGAAGATGTCTTATTTTCCCATTTTTCTTATTTCAAAAAACGTCTTTTTAATATTTTTTCCCACTTCTTTCCAAATTTGCCCTCACTTTATAGGAGTAATAATTACTTTTAACAATTTTCTATGAGAAGGTTAAGAGTAAACATTTTTCCAAAAAATAGGGGCAATTTGGGTAAAAAATTCATTCCTTAATATGTGTGCATGGAGTTAAAAAGACATGTTTCAAAAAACGGAGGGAGTATATAACAATAGAGAAGTCAAAAACATTTATAAGAGAAGCAAGCCAGACATAAGAACTGTAATTATATGTCTATACTCATATTCTCATTACAAAATGATGATTCAACAAATGTAACTGAATTAAAAATAGGTAGCTATAACTGTACTGCATCAAACCTACTGGAGATTAAGGAGTACCAAGCCCGAAGGACTGTAGCTTGATTTTGGGTATTCATAACATCAAATCATCAAAATGCCTTTTTACAAACTTCAGGAATTCAAGGCTATGCTTGATTAAGAAGCTTGTCTTAAAAAGACTGATTCAGCTAGCTCCAAAATGTTTTATCTAAATCCTTAAATGGTCTGAAGACAGTTCCAAGCAAGCATGATTGAAACGGAAAGTAATGAATAAGATAAGTCGCCCTCCATGGTTAATGGCATGAAAAAGATGTAGGGTGTGTTTGTATGGTCATTTAAACTAGTTGTTCAACTAGCTACTAGTTTAAAAAAGTAAATAATAATGTTGGTAAGTCAAAATCAACTAGTTACTAGTTGAACAACTAATTTATGTGAAAACCTCAAAAAACAAGGGGTTGAGCTAGTTACAATTAGTTATTTGTATTTTTCTTTTTTATCATTAATAATAATTACACAATAGTTCAAAATTGGAATAAGAAAAATTTACTCAAAATGATATCAATGGAAATTAAGCTAAAATCATCATAAATATTAATGTGTAACTAGATAAAATAATCCAATTGCATTTTAGTATTTTTTTGTAACATTAGCTAGTTTTTTACCTAGATATCTAATTTCAAATCCAACTTCAACTACACCTAGTTAAATAACTCATGTGTCCAAACACACCCATAGTTAACACTTTAACTCCTTTGTGTCTTCACCAAAGGAAAAAGTAATTAAATAATCTAGCACAAAGGAATACTTACCAGAATGCAGTACCTTCTCTAGGAAGCTTCAATGCTACACATTTTGGGCACCTGCAACAAAATTTCATCCACACTTTGATAGAACAACCAGAACATTGTACTTTACTCAACAAAACACAATACATACAAGATAACAGAGGAGGAAATTGTTGAATCAGGGGTTATTCAACCCCCAGTTACAAGAAAATTATCAAACATAACCCCCTGTTTTGAAAAGAAGATAACTAAGCCATTTTTTGGCCAACTTTCCCCATATCCCAAAGTAAAGTTAAGTTTGCGCAGTCATATAACTACGAATCATCTTATCACCTTCCTCTTCTCCGTTCCCTCGTCGCCTCTCTTTCAAAATACTACAAGAAAGAGCACCCATTCATGTCCTCTCTTATGAAAACTAACAAACTTTCCCTCTTTCTATATCCCAAAATCCTCACCCATCTTCACTCATTCGAATTACCAAACATGCCTCTCTTTCAATCCATGATCTAGTCCGTTCATTTGCATCCTATTGATGGTGTTGGTGAGTGGTGAACAAGTAGACAATGTAGCTTGGGCTGTTTTTCTTTGATGGTGTGCTTGTAGAGACTAGTTCATGCTCTTGGTGTCTCTAATCATATAGTATCTTTTGTTTTCATTTTCATTAGTCACTAGTTTTGTTGTTGTTCTGACTCTGGACATGGCTGATTTTCGTGTTTGTTGCGCTTGTTTCCATGCTTTATGTTGGTTTTAGTCATGGGCATATATATTCATAAGCATTCATTTCAGAATGTAAAATAAAATATTGTCTTACTACATATCACGATACATATTCAAACCTAGGAGCTACTACTATCGAAGTATCGAATTGGATATAAAAGGCAGCAGCGAAGGGGAAAATGAACATACTGGAGATTCGCAGGTTTTCCACATCGAGCGCAGGAGTCTTGGGCTTCTGAGCCACCACCAGCCATTTCGTACAAAGACGGAAACTTGTGTAAGTCGGTGTGGCGGAGTATAGTCAGAAAGTTAGGTTGATCGAGCAGGAGAGGAAGTTAGGGTTTAGGAACGGCCTTGAAAGGATCACGGCGAAGATGCCCGATGTCAAACCACGACTCTGATATATAGCTATGACCCAGAAACAAACTGCGTGTGTAGCTTTATACTAGTTGTAGCCGTGCGATGCAGACTCAATTTTTAGATATCTATTCTTCTATTCTAATATAAAATGGTACGTAATTTTGTATCAGGGTCATCCATTTTTATAAAATTGAGATGATTTTGTTAAAATTATCGTGCGACTGTTATTAATTCATAACTTTTAATCAAGACCATCCAATTTCATAAACACTATCGTGCGGCTGTTATTAATTTATTATTCATTATTTCTCAAGAGTAAATTTGTTATTTTTATGTTCCTCGAAATTCGTACAAAATCCAATCCTTCAAGAATAATTTTGTTGTTTTAATGTTCCTCAAAATTCGTGTCGTTATTGCTTAGCTCTTAAGTAATCTCGGGACATATATTCTTGGAAAAGCGTGATTGACTTATGTGATATTTTGATGTAATCGGGTAATCTTGAATGTCTCGAAAAACGTGTCCAAGTTACTTCACTCGTAAGCAAGCTCGGATAAGTTTGTTTCTTAGTTGTGAAGAAAGCTCGTATAGGTAATAAAACAAGTTTTAGTACATTGGATGGCGTGAAGTCACTTAAATTAATACCAAAAGGTTTTGCTTAACTCTTAAGTAATCTCGGGATATATATTCTTGGAAAAGCGTGATCGACTTATGTGATATTTGGATGTGAACGGGTAATTAAGACATGTCTCGAAAAACGTGTCCAAGTTACTTCGCATGTAAGCAAGCTCGGATAAGTTTGTTTCTTAGTTGTGAATAAAGCTCATATACGTAATAAAAAAATTTTAATACATTGGATGACGTGAAGTCAAGTAAATTGATACCAAAAAAACCATGCCTCCTTAAATAAATTTACGTAAATGCCATTTTTATATTCTTTTCCAAAAAAAACATGCCCCTTTAAATAAATTTACGAAAATACCATTTCTATATCTCTACACTAATGAAGTCTCCGTCTTATAATCGTCGCGCAACGCGCAGCCTAATTGCTAGTATTACAAAGAGGTTGATTCACATGGAAATGGGGTTTATCATGAAAACTAAGAACAAATGAGGACCCTTTGATTTGAGAAATGGATGGCTAAGATTAGAAGAGATAGGAGCAAAATGGTAATTTTGACAAAAAATAAATAAAAAATAAAAAATAAAATAAAATAAATAAAAATAAAAAATAAAAAAATAATTTTTTTAAAAATTTTCTTAGTTTCGCTTGTTTTTGCCAAAAACACGAAATTTGATTATTTACGTTACGTTCACGTATTTTATGCATATGTTCACACTATTATAAGACATGTTCACATATTATTACATTTTTCAGTTCAGAGGTTTTATAATACGTTCACATATATTACAAGTGTGTTCATATATTATTACTGTTTGTTCATGTTTTATGATCAAGTGTTCATGTTCGATTAAATCATAATACAAGCGTTAAACGTCTTTAAAAAATTGACAAAAAATTAAAATAAATTTTTATTTTTTTTGTTTATTGTTTTTCTTTTTGCTTATTTTTGCCAAAAACACGACGATTGAGATTTTACGTTCTGTTCACATATTTTATACACATGTTCACATTTTTCCAAGGGCTGTTCACATATAACCGCATTTTAACTTCAGAAAATTTAGTATACGTTCACATATAATATGGATATGTTCACATATTAGTATTACATGTTCATGTTTTATGGCCTTATGTTCATACTCGATTTACATCATTCTACATACATAAAAAGACTTTAAAAAAATAAAGTAACAAAATAAAAAAAAATAATTTTTAATTTTTGCTAATTTTTTCCAAAAACACGACGGTTGAGATTTTACGTTCTTTTCACATATTTTATACATATGTTCACATTTTTACAAGGGCTGTTCACATATAATCGCATTTTAACTTCAGAAAATTTAGTATACGTTCACATATAATATAGATACGTTCACATATTAGTATTGCATGTTCACGTTTTATGGCTTTATGTTCATACTCGATTTACATCATTCTACATACGTAAAAAGACTTAAAAAATAAAGTAAGAAAATAAAAAAAAATAAAAAAAATTATTTTTTATTTTTTTATTATTTTTTTAATTGGTTGGCCTAGATTCATTTCTAGTGTTTCAATCGGATGGTACATATTTGTTCTTAGTTTTCATGATAAACCCCATTTTCATTTGATTCAATCTCATATTACAAATATGATATTAGGATTTCAATCAAATAGAAATGTTGTTTATCGTGAAAACTGAAAATTATTATAAACCGTAGATCTTGCTTTATCGGACGGTGAAGGTGCACACGGGATTGATTTTATTTTTTCAGGTTTTAGGGTTATTTCGGTCTTTTTGGTCTTACTATCATCTTCTCCAATAGTTTTGCTCTGTAGGTCGTTGTTTTTTCATTCTTCATTACAATTGTTTGGTTTGTATTGATTTTACTGAAATTTATGATTCTAGCCATATTTTTCAATTTCCCTTTGTTATGGAGTTAGATATGACTATGATTTTTAATCTGATTTTGATTTGTACTCAATGTAAAGAATATCAATGGATGGTTATTTTCAACCTAAAATCAAATTAATGATTAATTAAGTGCATAATGAACTCAAAATTCGTTCTTTTATTCATCTTGTTTTGTAGTTGTCGAATCCTCCATTATTGAGTTTATGGCTTTTTTTGATTTTGTATGCTTGGTTTTTGATATGCATTGAACCTATTCGATGAAATGCCTAAAAGACAATAATGATAATCCATCGAGTTTATGTACTTTTCTTCTTTTGACCTTCGATTTATCATTACGAACATCATGATGACAGCGATGATGATGATGATGATGATGATGATGATGATGATGATGATGATGATGATGATGATGATGATGATGATGATGATTTCATTACCAACATGGCGAAATACATCAACAGACACTTAAACTTGTACGTTTTTATCAACTAACCCCCCGTACTTTGAAACGTTCAAATAAACACTTAAATTTGACTAAATTTGTACTATTAAACATAATGTGCTGATGTGGCATAGCATGTGAGATTCACTCTCGTAATATGCAAGTGAGATACTGATTTGAAAAATATTTAGAAAATACAAAATTAGAATTATTTAAAATATCATAGTTTTCTTTTTAAATTAAAAAAAAACTTTCTTTAATCCTCAAATTACTTTCCTCTCCTCATCAGCCTCCTTCAACAACCCCCTCGCCTCCACTCTCGATCTATGTTTTTCCACCCCCTCGTCTTCCTCAGCGGCCTCCTTCGACAACCTCTCCGACAACATCCCCTGTCGTCAACAACCTACCCATCTACTCACCCTCCGCCTCGAATTATTAAAACCATTCTTCTCTGCCTCCGGCAACATCCCCCCCGTCTTCTCTGCCTCCGGCAACACCCCTCATCGTCAGACCTCCAATCTCCGGTCCAATTTCAGATCTCAATCTCCGGTCCAATTTCGGAATCCCGAGTCCGTCGTTGTGGAGAGAAGTCCGAGTTTAGTTCCGCCCCAATTTTATCTGGTTCAGATCTGAATTTGTAGACTTCGACGAGGCATAGAAGATATTCCAATGGTGAAGAATTCCGAACTCCCGAGTCCGTTGTTCCAGAGAGGTAGGGAAGGTATGCCAGCGGTGAAGAATTCGAACTCCCGATTCTCTCCGGTTCTGGTTTAGATATGTGATTTTGGAATTTGTAGACTTTGACGAGGTAGAGAAGATATGCCGACAAAGAAGAGTCTGGAACTCCGTAGATATTCGTTCCAGAGAGGTAGAAATGGTATGCCGGCAGGCGGCGATGAAGAATTCGAACTCCCTGAGTTCACTCGTTCCTGCTAAGAAGAAGACTTAAAAAAGTATTTATATTTTTTTGTGATTAAAACTTAATAAAATTAATAAAAATGTCTAATTGGCACCTATGTGGCGTTTAAATAACACATTTTAATTCCACGTCAGCGCGCGTGAATGCCACTTCAAGGAGTTGTGTTTAATAGAACAAATTTAGTCAAGTTTAAGTGTTTATTTGAACATTTCAAAGTACGAGGGGCTGGTTGAAAAAAACGTATAAGTTCAGGTGTCTATCGATGTATTTTGCCTTACCAACATTCTAGGTGAATTATTGAATGGTCACATGTGAAAAGCAATAGCAGGTTGAGATGGACAATGGAGTTGATTTTCGATCAGAATTTTGAAGAAAAAATTAAGAAAATTAAGAGGTTTGAGTATGAGATTTCATTAGTTTCAATGAAGAGTATTAATGAGGGTAGAAGATTGCAACTGATAAGAAGCCTTCATTTTGATAACATTAGGCAGAGGTTGGAGCTTACATGAAGTCGATAATTGGACCTTGATGACATATCAATCTAGAGATTACATGAATGGTATGGAATTCTATAATTTTGAATTCCTTTTTTATACACTAAAAACCAGAAGAAATATGCAAATAACAGACTTTGTATAGCCTGAGTGAAAGCTAAGTTTGAGAAGTTGTAACTTAGCTAGAACATTAGTATTTTGACTTCGTAAAACATAAAGACCTTGTTTTAAAATATGTAAACATACATAATCAATATGTGAATATACATAATCAATATGTGAACATACATACTTAATACGTGAACATTAAAAAATATATATGAACATAATTAATCGTCTTATAGATTTTAACCTTATTCGAAAATAAACGAACATACACATTCAACATGTGATTACAAAGGTAATATATATTTATGAACATGAAAAAATGGTTGTGCAACATCATAAATTTGACACAAAATCCACCATTTTATCCATATACTGGTAAGGGAGGAAACAAATAAGTTAAGACATGTTCTCAATGAGACTTTAAATGAGGTTAATGTAGCAAGAGATGCTACTATGAAAGTCAAGGTTGAGAAATTGCATATTGAGGCTTGAATGCTAGTAAATAACTTCGTAAAGCATAAGGACCTTGTTCAAAAATATGTGAACATACATAGTAAATGTGTGAGAATACAAAGTCAATAAATGAACGTTAAGTTAATATGTAGCCTATGAGGGATTCGAACCCACATCCATATGTATCAAATATTAACATATTGCTCTACCCTTTGAGCTAATAGGCTATGGCAAAATCAATTATTTGTTCATGGATAACAAAGACTCAAAGAGCAAAACAAATCAAGGCTATGAGATATACTCTTACTAGATGAGGCTACACCAACTATAGAACATATGAGTGGAAACTAAATATATCCATGGTCATAATATAATTGTGCACTCTACATATATGTACATGCAACTGATATTTACTCATGATATATTATATCACTATATTTATATATGAACATGTGAACAAAATACATGAACTTATCAGTATTATACATGAACATTTACAAAAAAAATACGCAAACATCTAAATTTTATATAATTATGTGAACGTTTTTGACATTTGAACAACCAAACGATATATATGGACATGTGAGAAAAAAATACATGAACTTGTTAATGTTATACATGAACCTTTATATGAAATATGTGAACATGGACCTTTCTATATATTACATGAGCTACTACATGCAAAGAAGTTTGTTAGAGACTAAAAAATTCAGACCAAGCTAAATGCCTACAATGTAACGAAGGTATGCATCCAATCAAGCATGTAGTAAGAAAGTATTATTTTAAAATTGTTTCGTAATTCTTGTTTGAAAATAATAAGGCATTTGGGCTCTTAGAAATACCAAACAAACAAGATTATGAACATCAAGTCTAATTTACATCTAAATTTCACATAATGGCAAAAAGCCTTACAAACAATCTTCAAGCTAAACATAGAGTCTTATGAAATATTTTCTAGCACTCAAAAAATTCAACACCACCCCCTGATACTCTCAATTTGCAAAAAATTCAAATTATGCACGCAAAAATTCAGCCAAAACAAACACAGTTACTCTAGAATCAAAATCTTATTTGGTAGAGAAGGTATGAACCTTAAAACTTAAAAAATCAAAGAAGAGAGGTTCCATACTTTTTTTGAAATCAGATTTCAGAGATTACTTCTCTTTATTTGCCATGGAAAGTAACTCTAATCTTCAATTGATGGCTTTGAGTATTCGAATGGAAGGGAGATGAATGAATTTGGAATCAATTTTGGGAGAGTTAAGAGGGAGTCAAGAAAGTGAAGAAATTAGGATGGGTGACCTCCTGGGAAGTCCTCATGTTGCACCCCTCTTTAAAGCAAGACACCAACTAACCGCTCAGAAAAGCTCTCTTTTATGACTACAAACGACTCTAACGCTTCATTATCGGCGACGCATTAGCCCCCGTCAGATATGAATCTGGACGTGGTGGTGGGGAGTCGGCCACCAGATATACGGTCTTCTTGGAAGGATGTGGTGGTGATTGGGAGCGCTATCCAACAGAAAACATCGCTCGATGAGGATTTTCTCAAAGGCAAAATTAATATTGCGTTTCCGGATGGGGAGGATGGAGAACCGGCGATCTCCATTGCGGAAGATGTTATGGAAGCATTAGCCTCGGTTTGGAAGAAATCGGTGGTAGTCAAACTTCTTGGACACCCTGTGATCTTCCCGATTATGGAGAAAAATATTAGGGAGATGTGGACGGAATATCGCCTTCAAATACTTGATCTGACCAACGGCTGCTTTCTTGTTTGTTTTGAACGAGAGGAAGATTATTTGAAAGCTCTCACCAATGGAGCTTGGACTGTCTTCGGTAGATGCATGACCGTTAGAAGTTGGGCGCCGAGTTTGAGAACTTCTGATCCAATCAAGACCACGCCAACGTGGATTAGGATATCTGATCTTCCAGTGACTTTATATGAGGAGAAAGTGTTGATGAAGATAGTTGTCGGAATAGGTACACCAATTCGAGTCTATCCGAAGACGCTCTTCACAAACCGGGGCAAATTCGCTCGTATTCGTGTGGAAATAGACTTGGAAAAGCCATTGAAGGGAACAATTAGCATAAATGGTGATAGGTACTTAGTCGAGTATGAGGGCCTTCCCACGATATGCTTTGGTTGTGGACGTTTTGGGCACCTTAAATTAAATTGTCCCTTCTGACCATCACAGTTTATTCCTGCGACAGTCACTATTCAACGCCCTACTGAGCAGGCTTCAACATCGACAATACCTAGTAGTGGAAACCATCTGAACCCTAATGCGGTAGTACAGTCTCCGGTGCCGACAACTGCCCATGAGGAAGCGAGAACCGGGAAGAGCCTGTACGGAGAGTGGATGATACCCGAAAGGAAAGTCCGATCGGGTAAGGGAAACTCAAAAACTGGGTCGGATCCTAAGGAAAGCAAATCGGATCAAGCTAAGAAAACCTTCCCTAAGGAGAATGCAGGGAAAATAATCAAAGGAAAGGATAAATTATTTCCTTCTTCGTTAACGTTAATTCCGGAAGTCAATCGGTATGAGGCACTGGAATCTCTGACGGATGACATGGAGGCTGATTCTAGTAACACAGAAGGAAAGAAGAGAGAAGGCAAAGAGATATCGCAGGAGAAGAAAAAGGAAGACATTCAATTAAATGAGGATGGAAAGAAGAGCAAATCAAGATATCCCAAGAAAGACAAGTCCAGTGTGGAATCCGCAAAAAACAGGGGAGAAGAAATCTGTTGATATAAGTACAGGGGTTAAGCAGATCAGTGAGCCCATTTCTTTCACTACAAGAGAGAATAATGGGCCGAGCATCCTCAAGGCCCAAATTCCTAAGAAGATGGGAAAGGAGTCAAGAAGGAAAAAGATGGGCCAGAATAGTATTGGGGATGGGCTTGGGCTAATAACTGTCCTAAATGGGCCTTTGTCTAACTCTAATGCTAAGAGACGAAGGCAAGCCAATGATAGTCCCGAGTTTTCACCGCCAACAAGTTTAACACCTCCTATGGAGATGGTGTTTCATCATGACAGTGGGGACCCAAGTAATGGATCGATGAAGTCCAAGGAGTTTTTAGACCCGATCGATACTACGATCACTGAGAACCCCTTGTTTGTTATGGAGGCAAATCATCAATTTATTTTCAGCGATGACACCTCAGAGGACACTGCGATGGCAGAGCAAAATCAGGCCCCTACGGGCTTGGATCTTTGAGCGTTTTTTAATTTTAATTATTTGTTGTGTTATGAATATTCTAATGTGGAATTGCTTTGGTGCAGGAAAGCCGGGATTTCGTCGTGCTTCTCGGTATCTTTGTAGGCATCACAATGTTGATATCATTGCTCTTTTTGAGACGAGAATTTCAGGAGATAGAGCGGACCAAATCTGTGGTCGTTTGAATTTTACGGATTGTACAAGGGTTGAAGCCGTGGGTTTCAAGGGTGGCATATGGCTCCTTTGGCAACATGAAAAAATTCAGCTTCAAATTGAGGAGACTTGTGACTTCTTTATCCACGCCTCTTTCTTGGAGAATGGTACTCGGGCTCACATTTTTGTGGTTTATGCCCCCCCGTCAGCAGATCGACGCGTTCCTTTTTGGTGCGCACTTGAGAGGGCTGTTAGATCGACTAATGGACCTATTATTGTCGGTGGTGATTTTAATTGCATCCTTTTTTCCCATGAACGACGTGGTGGGTCGGGAAATCTTCATGTTGATTCGGACGCCTTCTGGAGTTGTATTAACAGACTGGGTTTGATTGATGTTGGCTTTTCGGGTCCTGGTTTTACGTGGAGCAGGGGGAAAGATAGTAATACTGCCATTTCTAAGCGTCTTGACAGAATTTTATTCAATTTAGAGGGGCGCCTCTTCTGGTCGGATGCTAAAGTTAGGCACTTGGCTCATTTCTCTTCGGATCACTGTCCTCTTTTACTTTCCTCTAGACCGGTTGTGGCTCAGGACGGACGGAGGCGACCCTTTCGTTTTGAGGCAGCCTGGCTCTCACATCCTAATTTTCAGGACCATGTGAGGCATTCTTGGTGTGAGGATCTTGATGCGCCGGATGCTCTGAAGGCTCTTAAAAATGATCTCATTGTTTGGAATAAGAGCATTTTTGGCAATATAGTGGAGAGGAAAAATAAGATCATACGCAGGCTGGAAGATATTCAGAGAAACCCGACTAGGCATGTTTCTAACAATCTCCTCAACTTGGAAATTCAGCTTCAAAATGAGTTGGAGTCGGTTCTTGATCAAGAAGAGATTTTTTGGTTCCAAAAGTCCCGGGAGCAATGGTTAACTTTGGGTGATCGTAATACTTCTTTTTTCCACAACTCTACGGTTATTAGAAGAAGGAAGAACCGCATAGATGGCCTTAAGGATGAATCGGGGCAGTGGGTGGATAAGGAGCAGGAGATGGAGAGAATTGCGGTCAACTTTTTCAAAAATCTGTATGGTTTGGATGATGCAGCTCCGTAACAGGATCACCTTGATTTGATGGGCTTTCCGATCGTTAATGTTGAGGTTTGGGGTAATTTGTTAAAACCAGTGTCCAATGATGAAATATGGAGAGCTATTAAAGATATGGGAGCGTTCAAATCTCCGGGTATTGATGGGTTTCAACCGGTGTTCTATCAGAAATGTTGGAATACGGTTGGAAGCTCGGTGATTAACTTTATCAAAAAATTCTTTGTTTCCTCGGTGCTCCTTGAGGGTGTTAATGATACGCTCATCGTGCTGATCGCTAAAGTGACCAAACCCACTTTAATTAGTCAATTCAGACCGATAAGCCTATGCAACGTCTTATATAAGACCATTACTAAGATTCCCTCCTTTAGAATGCGCCCTCTTCTTAAGGATTTGATTGGTCCTATGCAAGGGAGCTTTCTTCTAGGGCGTGTGATCTCGGATAACATTGTCATAGCCCAAGAGGTTGTCCACTCTATGAAAAAGAAAAGGGGAAAGAAAAGTTGGATGGTCGTTAAGCTGGATTTGGAAAAAGCTTATGACAGGTTGAGATGGGACTTTGTTGAGGATACGTTGAAGGCTGCGGGTTTTCCCGATCAATGGACTCAGTGGATTAGGGCTTGTATTTCTTCTCCTTGGATGCAAGTTGTTTGGAATGGTGTGGTCTCGAATCCTTTCATTGCTTAAAGAGGGATCCGGCAAGGGGACCCAATATCGCCCTACCTTTTTATCTTGTGCATTGAAAGACTTGGCAATTTAATCGAACAGGCGGTGACGGTGGGGGAATGGAAACCCATCAAACTTACTCGTGATGGCCCTAGTCTTTCTCACCTTTTTTTTGCAGACGATATTATCCTTTTAGCAGAGGCTTCGGTTGACCAAATGAGGATTATTGAGAATTGCATCAATCAGTTTTGTTCAGCTTTTGGGCAGAAAGTGAATGCACATAAATCCAAACTTTTTGTTTCAAGTAATGTCAGTGATGAGATTGTTCATGAGATTCAAGAGTGTAGTGGAATTAAAGCTACTAAAAACCTTGGTAACTACTTGGGTATGCCCATATTACATAAAAGAGTTACTAAGGACACTTTTAGCAGCCTCGTGGAGAAATTTCAGACCAAGCTGTCAGGTTGGAAGATGAATACGCTGAGTTTTGCGGGACGTGCTACTCTCACGAAGTCAGTTCTCACATCTCTCCCCGTTTACACCATGGCTACTACTCTCATTCCTAAGAGCACTTGAAAGAAGATTGATAAAATTAATAGAGGTTTTCTCTGGGGGAGTCAGGAAGGGAGTAGAAAAATGCATAAGGTTGTTGGCAGGAGGTCACAAGGCCGAAAATGCAGGGAGGTTTGGGTATTAAGACAATGAGAAGTTTGAATTTAGATTTGATTGCCAAGCTAGGTTGGAGATTTCTTATGGATGATAACAAACCTTGGATTATGGTGCTGAAACTGAAGTACATTAACAAAGCTCTAGGAACGTCTCCCGCTGCCTCTCACACTTGGAAAGGGATTCGGTCGGGTTTGGCGAAAGTTGTGGTTAAAGGTTCTCGATGGCAGGTCGGAAATGGCTCGGATATTGAATTTTGGGGTGATAAATGGCTGATTAACCAACCCTTAGCTGAATTAGCTGTTGGGGAAATTGATCCGGGTAAGTTGCATAATAAAATTAATCAATTTTGGAATGAGGATCATGGGTGGGAGTGGTGTGAGTTTGCTGATGCTCTCCCTACTGATATACAACTTCGAGTTGTTGCAGTTAATTTGGTGCAAGATCATGACAGGTTGGCCACTTTGAGCTGGACTGAAACCATGAATGGGGATTATTCAGTTGCTACAGGCTACAGGATTGCTCAGGGGCTGTTTAGTTATCAATTTGCTGATGCTGATATTTTCAGAATGTTGTGGAAGATTGACGCCCCTGAAAGAGTTAGATATTTCATTTGGCTTTGTTTGAAGGGGGGAGTCCTTACTAATGTGGAGCGCCAACGTCGCGATCTTTCGAGCTCTGCTGAGTGTGCCTGCTGCAATGAGGAGGAGGAGTCCCTTGAGCACCTCTTCAGGGACTGTTGCACTGTAAGTTCTGTTAGGTTGAATTTTTGCACTACTAATGACAACACTTTGTTTTTTCAGGCACCCTTTGCTACCTGGATCCGTGCAAATCTGCTGTGCAAAGACGTTGTTGGTGGGAATTTAAAATGGCAAACTTATTTTGTAACAACACTTTGGTGGACTTGGAAGTGGAGAAACAACAAGATTTTCCGAAACGAGCAAGCGCATTTGGATAGAAGGAGCTTTATTTTTTTTATCGTTGTAAGGAGTACAAGAAGGCTATGGAAGATAAGGTGAGTGTCAATTCTCAAAATACTAAGTATTTAGGTGATGTCTCTTGGAAATGTCCTTTACATGGATGCATTAAAATCAACACGGATGGGTCCGTCAAAAAAGATGGTCGAGCGTCGGCAGCGGGGATTATGAGAGATCACTATGGAGAATGGATTGGGGGCTTTGTTCAGAATTTGGGAGCGTGCTCAGTGCCTTCTGCGGAGCTTTGGGGAATTCTTCAAGGACTCAAGCTTGCTTGGAACGGGGGCTTTTGAAATGTTGTGATAGAGACTTACTCTAATCTTGTCGTTAATCTTTTAAATAAAACTCTGAAGGATAATCATCCTCTTTTTAGCTTGGTGGCTAGCTGCCAAGGCTTCCTTAAGAAGGACTGGCGTGTGCAAGTCCGTCACATATACCGTGAGGCAAACCGGGTTGCGGATTTTCTCACGTCGTATGCTTTTAATTTTTCCTTAGGTTTTCATGTATTGTCTGTCTCTCCTGAGGGGATTACTTTAATTATGCTTGATGATGTTAGAGATCGGGCTATCCCCTTCTTGATGAGTACTTAGCCCTTTTTCGATATTAATAAAACGCCCCCTCGAGGGGCCGGAGAGTGCCGCCTCTCCTTTTACCAAAAAAAAGAAAGTGAAGAAACGTCAGATTTGGGGTTTGTGAAATAGAAGGGTGCAGTTTACCATTTTAGAGTGATTTTTAGTGATATTTACAAAAATGCCATTAAAATTTCTAAAACCAGCGCGCCCCCATTATTTTTCTTATTTCCTCTCTTTTAATCCTAGCCTTCCGTTTATTCAATCCAATGGCTCAAATTCATTTTCAGTTTTCACCCAATTGATTATTTCCACATGAACTGCCCTCTATGATATTAATAAAGTAAATATACAAAAATATATAAAAAGACAAAAATAATGTAATTTTTTTTTAAAATTAATCAATTTCATTTATTAAAAATCTTTTCAATAAAAAGTTAAAAAGATAAATAATAAGAAAAGATAAAAAAAATATAGGGAAAATTACTCAAAATAATACCAATTTTTTCCTATTAACTCAAAATAATACAAACTTTTAAATTAACCAAAAATAATACAAAATTTAATCGTATTAACCAAAAATAGACCAAAGACATTTTTTGTGGAGATTTCGACAAAACATATGACGTTTTCATCAAAATTTGTTGACTAAACATTAAAAAATAGTGTTGGCTAAGATGTTGAGGTGATTATTACTCATGATTATCATACAAATTACCATTTCGTATATAAATAGTATCGATTACATTATATAAATTATCATTTCAGTTTATGCCATTAACAAAGTTGGTATTATTAACGACCAATCAACATACTTTAGTGGCCAAATAACATATTTTGCCAAAATTTTCACAAAAAAACACCGTTGTACTATTTTTAGTTAATGCAATGAAAGTTAGTATTATTTTTAGATAGTATGATGAAAATATAAAAAATATATAGAATTTTTTTAAAGATTAAAATTCTTATATATTTACATAAAAATCCAAAAATAAAATTAAGGAAAAGATAATATAATTTTTTTAATAAAAATTTAATTTAGACAAGTAATTATATAGATATTTAAAAATTTCACTTTTTTTTAATCAAAATTTGATTTAAGATAAATATTTTTTGTAAATAGATTAAAAGATATAGATAAAATAATTTTTGTCATTTTAATTAAAATTCGAATTAATTTTGTCCACATAAATAAATAGAAAGGAATTTAATAAAAAAAATTAATATAAATAATTTTGAAACTATAAGGTGGGGCCTGAATTAATGTGATGGCTAGAAAAGTTACATATTTAATATATACACTAGTTCATGCACGACTATGACTCATCAATTTTTAGATATATTATAAATATGATATTAATAAAGTAAATATACAAAAATAAACAAAAAGACAAAAATAATGTAAATTATTACAAAAATTAATCAAATTCAATTCTTTAAAAATCTTTTCAATAAAAAGTTAAAAAGATAATTAATAAGAAAAGATAAAAAAAAATATAGAATTTTTTAAAGCTAAAATAATATACTATATTTACATAAAAATCCAAAACGGTAATTAAGGAAAAGATAATATAACGTTTTCATAAAAAATTAATTTAGGCAAGTAATTATATAGAAATTTTTAATTTTTAATTTTTTTTATTGAAATTTGATTTAAGATAAATATTTTTTATGAATATATAAAAAGATAAAGATAAAATAATTTTCATTATTTTTAATTAAATTTGAATTAATTTTTTTTTACATAAATAAATGGAAAGGAATTTAAGAGTTTGGTTCCCATAAAACACTCCCTTAACATGAAACAGAAGGAGCATTATGGGCGCTTGGATCAAAGAGATCCAAGGGCTAATGTTCGGTTGAAGAGGAGGGAGACGAGTAGGAACGGGATGATGATGAAAGCGCAGGATATGGCGGTCGCGTTTGACGGAGCGTATTTTGTTGTTGACTTACGACTTGAATCCCTTCGTCATCTCCTTGTTGGCCTTCGAGAAGTAGATATGCGATGACGACGAGATTCACCAGAGATCCGAGATGAAGGTTTTCTAGAACTCTGAACTCGGATACCAGATCGTCGTCTTCGTCGGAGTTGTAGAGCCAGGTCGGTGGTGAGAGCTTCTTCTTATTCTCATCGGGATTGCTCTTCTCCGAAGTGATCTCCTTCTTCGGTTCAGTTTTCTCATCGGTGTTAGATTTGGATGGTTTGGTCTTTGCGCTTGTGGTGGATTTGAGCAGATCTGAGGATTTTTTGGGGGAAACATAATCGGAGGACGACAATGCCTTGGAAGTTGAATTCAGCTTCTTGCCGTCTAATTTGGTGCTTGACAAATCAGTTACAGATTTGATTGCCTTGATCTTGGAGGTAGAATTGAGCTTCTTGAGCTTGTTTGTCTCCAACGAATAGCCATCTCCCGAATTGGTCTTGTTCTTCAATGAGCTTGAAACAGGCTTGATGAGTTTGGTCTGGTTCTTGCTGGAAATGGAGCTAGGTTTGAGTGGCTTACTGTCGGTAGATTCATATGAAGAAGAAGTAGAATAAGGTTTAAGGGATTTGGTTTTGTTCTTGGACAAAGAGGATATGGATACAGTGGATTTCTTCTTGATTGGTGCTTTGGAATGAGACTTTCTATTTGTTAAGAATGCACTTTTGATACTGTTGAGTGCACTATTATTACTTTATAATGCACTTTAATTAATACTACCTAAGAGCGTGTGAGTAGAGGAGGAATTCACAAAACTGTTTAATGCACTTTTCTTATGTCACAATGCACTTTTGAAACTTTTCAATGCACTTTTTCAATTAGATGATGCACTTTTCTTATGCCATTTATCAATGCACTTTTGAAACTTTTCAATGCACTTTTGTAATCAGATGATGCACTTTTCATATGCCATTTATCAATGCACTTTTCCTATGTCACAATTCACTTTTGAAACTTTTCAATGCACTTTTTCAATCAAATGATGCACTTTTCTAATGCCATTTATCAATGCATATTTCCTATGTCACAATGCACTTTTGAAACTTTTCAATGCACTTTTTCAATCAGATGATGCACTTTTGTTATGACATTTATCAATGCACTTTATCTTATGTTATAATGCACTTTTGAAACTTTTCAATGCACTTTTGAAACTTTTTAATGCACTTTTTCAATCAGATGATGCACTTTTCTTATGACATTTATCAATGCACTTTTTTTGATGTCATAATGCACTTTTGAAACTTTTCAATGCACTTTTTCAATCATATATGCATTTTTATTATGACATTTATCAATGCAACAATTCACTTCGTATAACCACATCAAGATCATACCAAATCCTAAAATTACAATGAAAATAATTCACTTCGTATAACAGTAGGAATATGCACAATTACCATGAGAACCAAGTTATTGTTTGAAAATAACACATAATATAAACTAATTGTGATAAAATTTAACTCAATTAATCACTTGAGCTTAGATGCAAAAGAGGTGAGTCCAGCATCCTCCTCCCGGTCCCGGATACCTGGCTGAATCGGAATAGGGTTAATATCCTCATAACTCAACACAGAGGACGGATTCGACTTACATTTGGATTTTGATTTTAAGTTCCACTTCGATTTTGAGAACGATCGCCACATCCTTGACGACGCCGACGGTTTCTTCTCCCTACGATGGGGATCGTGATCGTCATCGTGATTACAATTACCTGACGATCCGAATATATCGTTGTAAAATACGACATCATCGTCGGCCCTATGTCTCGACGAAATCCTTAATTCCGGCAACCTCCTACCGTTCCTTCTGCTATTTTCCGCGGCCGCCAAAAAATCTCGCGGTAGAAATAGTCGTAGCTGGACAAATCGCAAGACAATTTCCTACTCAGCACGCTCCTAGGCGGTCCGCCGAAAAAGTCGTTGAAGTCCTTGACTTCAACAATGGAGGCGGCTTGGGATGCGCGAAACACGCCTCTGCTCCGCTCGGACTCCGTCGACCTACAAGATGTCAAATCATCCAACGCCCGGTGACGAGTGGCGCGATCTTGCCGGAGATCTGGAGGTTGGAGATCATCCGACGCCCCATTCTCATCCACCATGACTCATCCATTTCTTTTTCGTTGTGGTTTCAAGAGATCTTGTCGGAGATCTGGAGGTTGGAGATCGCCGACGGGATTCGACTGTGCTTGAGAGAGTTGGGACTTGGGGAGTGTGATGACTATGCTTAAGGGTATAGAATTTACAAAATTGCCTCCTTGCTGATTTGTTTTATTTGTTTTTTCAAAATCACAAGAGTAATTTGAGCCATTGGATCATGTGATCCGACGACTGACAACTCTCCTTCCGTTTCATGATAAGGGTTGGTTTCATTTGAACCAAACTCAGGAATTTAATTTGAAAAAAATAACATAAATAGTTTTTGAAATTTAAGGTTGGGCCATAATTAATGTGGTGGCTAGAAAAGTTATAACTGTTAGAAATTATAAATAGATATGACTATTTTTATTTTAAATATATATATATATGTAATCACGTGTACATATTTTTTCTTATCTTTTTTTAATTTATCTTTTACAAATATAATAAATATAATGTGCTTTTTTATCTAAATTGGTCAAATCTACTACTATTATTTTATCTTTATGTTTATTTGGGGATAAATTTTTACAAATATTATTTTATCTTTATGTTCACTTGGAGATAACTTTTTTTGCATAATTAACTATTTAAAAGTATTATTTTAATAAGGGGTGATGTGGCATAACGTGGTGGCAGAAATTGCTTCGACTTTAGTTATTAGTAAGTAATAGATTATAGATAGATATGGCTATTTTTATTTTAAAGATATATATATATGTGATCACATGTACATATTTTTTCTTATCGTTTTTTTAATTTAAATTTTACAAATATAAATAAAATATAATGTGCTTTTTTTTATCTATAATGGTCAAATCTACTAGTATTATTTTATCTTTATGTTTATTTGGGGATAAATTTTTACAAATATTATTTGTTCTTTATGTTTACTTGGAGCTATCTTTTTTTTGCATAATTAACTATTCAAAATTATTATTCTAATAAAGGGGTGATGTGGCGCAACGTGATGGAAGAAATTGTTTTGGCTTTAGTTATTAGTAATAGATCCTACACTTTTATTTAATATTATAATATGTACGACCAAGAAAATACAAATTTACAATCTTCTCCTTCCTCTTCCCTGTCCCTCACCACCTTTCTCTAGCATTTGTTTACTTCTCTACCCCCGACATCCAGTCTCTTACTGCGATACTTCGACTCATCGGCGCCGGCAAGTGTGGCACAAGAACAACGGTTTCCTTGCCTCGTAGACATCTACCGGATATGAATCAATGGTCGTGCCCGACCCAACCACCTACCTTGTCGGTCTCTTCCACTCCGCCTACTCCAACTTCTAGGCCAACCTCGCAATCTTCCACCCGTCCACCACTCTCATCGACGACGATCTTGTCTTGGTTCACCCACCACTCTCCCTCCTATGCAAGGATTTAAAATTATGCTTGAATGAGTTTTCATAAATTAATTTAGGGCTTTTCTTGATTGAGTTTCCACAAATTGATTTACGGCTTTTTTTTTTTGAGTTTTCACAAATTGATTTAGGGCTTTACTTGAATGAGTTTCAAATTGATTGAGTTTTCACATATTAATTTGGGCTTTTCTTAAATGAAGATTCTGGCTGGGGCTTTGCTAGATTAAGTTTCTAGTAGTGAAGAAATGGAAGAGTTGTGCTCTGGTCAAATGTTCATTTATTAGATTGATAAAAAAAATTATAACAACTTTCTTAGGTCTTTCTCTTTATTCTACCTTATTTTATTGACTAGATCGACAAAGGAGGGCGGGAAAAGTAGTGGACAAGCAATGGAGGAGGGCGAGGTCCGATAATGGATTTGTAAATTCAGATGGCATGGACGATGATGACGATCCCGATAGCAGCAAGTTGAAGAAGTGTCGTTTATGTGATTAATTGTTAATGGCTGAGCATTTCAATTTAACAATTAAGTAAAAAAGAGGTGTGGTGGGGGATTGGTGGACGTAGGCCATCGACGAATATGTCGAGGACGAGTTTCGAGGACATGGCATGGTTGTGTGGGTGGTTATGTGCTGGGTTGTTGATATGAAGGACAAAAAAGTAAATGTGTTATTATTATTTTTTTTTATATTTTTAAGACTCATTTATGATGAAACCCGAAATAAACCAGCGTTAGAAGACAATAACGAGATTACTTTTATTTCGACTATGCAAACGCTTGGTTTTTATTTATATCTTTGGAACAAGGTTACACACTGCGAGATTATGACTAGCGAGATTATAGACAATGAGATTACACCCTAGATCTCTTTTTAGAGGATTCGAGATCTCGATCTAACAAGGTTCGATATCTCCTAGTTACAACGAGGTTCTATCACCAACATACTATTAGTGAGCTCTCGCAGAAGTCGAAGAGCTTGAGTAAGCACGCGATGGTTGTGCCCTGCGAGGTGATGTGGCGAGATCTTTGATCGAGATGAGGTCTCTTTGGGTGACTTGAAGTATTTTCGTGGGCCTTCACTTAGCTGTAGCGCGGTCTTTAACGATGATTCAACACGTCGATCTTCAACGAACAAGATAGTTCTTGAGTTCAAGATGTTTTTCGACCCTCTTCCATCTACGAGATTCTCCTCTATTTATAGGGGTTTGAGGAACAAGGTTTTGAGGTTTTCTCAATGTGGGACGCCCGAGATCAGGCCCTTTGATTGGCCGAGAGTGAGGTAGTTGGTCATTGGTTGAGAATATGGTGGTTGTGGAGTGGATGAATGGGGTGGATGTGTAAGCTTTTTGAACAACGAGGCTTAGACCTCGTGATCGAGGTCTTGAGGCCTCGCAAGAGTATGGATCCGTCGTGTTTTAAGATGGGTAGGTGTTGTTCGTGTTTTTATTTTAGTTTTTGGTGTGTTTCTTAGATTGTTTAGTTTAGTTTTAGTAGGTCCTCTGCACCGCCGGTCCTCCTGGCGAGAAGTTCCATTGCCCCGGGCCGTCCCGGGGTGTACTTAGGAACTGGAGCAGGGATGATTGGAAGGAGGGATTGCGTGGGCGAACAATCTCTCCGAGGAAGCTCTTAATGACGAGGCCCTCCGTTATTCAGTTATGGTACGTTTTGTTATTACTTTTTTAAGTCTTGTTTGAAAGCTTCGCGCTTATTTCCTATCTAACATGCTTTTGGTTTCTCAGCACACCTTCTTTGATAACTACAATTGTAGTCGCATCAACCTCCTCCACAAAAATATGGATAAGATGGAGGCGGCGCTCAAGGCCCGCACGGAGGAGTATGCGAAGAAGGAGAAATCTCTCGCCGAAGTTGAAAAGGGGGTTAGGGTCGCGGAGGTCGTGGCGAAGGATGAGGCCTAGGCAGCGGCCCAGGCGCGGGATGGGGAAGCGAAAGTGAAGGAGGAGGAGGCAAAGGCGAAGGCCTTGGTTGGGGATCTCCAGACCTCGGTGGAGGACCTCCAGACTAAACTCTCCGAGAAGCATAAGTTTTATAGGGAGAAAGAGTCAGAGATCTAGAAGGTCGAGGAGGGGAACAACAGCCATCACCACCACATCAAGGAACTTAACGAAAAGGTGGAGGCTGTGGGGCCCAAGTGTGTGAAGTCCGCCGAGTACCAAGAACAGTTGTTGACCAGCATTGATGGGATGTACCGGCATGCCATTCGAGTGGGAGTAATGCAGGCGGTGGCGATGTATCGGCACATCGATGCCCACATCGCCTTTTTCATCCCCAACTACGGTGACAATGGGGGAAGAAATCGGGGTTGCAAGCAGGGTTGTTCCTTGAGGGAGAATGCAGGGTTGCACCAAGCGAGAATAAAGTTCCTGCCGCCGATCTCTCGGTTCAGGAAGGCTTGAACCCCGCCGCGAGCGACCCCAACCCTGCGAAGGACGTGCCCACCTCCGACCTCCCGCCCATTCGCCAAGTCTCCATGGATCCTCCCGCCGATAAGCCGAGCGAATGAAGGGAGCCCTTGCAATCTTTCTTTTTTGTATCTTAAGGATTTTTTTAAGGATTTTGGTGGCTCCGCTAGGGTCTGTAATTATGATATTTCGGCCTTCGTGGCCTTATTTTATGCAATTTGCTTCCTAACTTTGCTTGTGGTTTGAATTGCGTTTTTTTGAGGGTTCCAAGGGCCCATTATATCCCGATCCAAACACATGGCCCGAGCGCCTCAAGACTTGCGGACTGCTCGAGCCACATCAGGTCACCTATTTTTCAACTGTGTCGCGATCCCGAGCTTCGCTGGGATCGCGCATGATAGATTTTTTGCAGCGATCCCGAACCTCACTCGGATCGTGATGTAGTGAAGCCTGCCATGTTTCCAACCGACGTTGATGAGTTGATTCGAGTGCCTTCTGATGGATCGATTACAAGAAGTCGAGCTAGGAAGATTGCTCAAGGCACAACAACAATCTTGGTTCGATTGGCACCTGTTATTGAAGAGCCAAGCAAGACGAAGTGGATCTCGTGCATTCGACATCAATTGAGCCCGTATTCCATGGATTAATCATAGGGGCCGAAAATTCACATTATTTCTTTATTTAGAAACATGTATTAATTTGTCTCACTTTAGGGATGAATTTAGTAAGTGACCGGGTGAGATAAATTGGTATATGGGTCAAAGTCAGCCCTTTGACTTGACCATTCTAAGTAGAGAAAATATCAGTATTTTTATTTATTTAATGATAGGCGTGTTTTATTTAAATAATGTAGAGAAATTCAATCAATAGGCTGATATTAGTTGGTTGAATCTTCTCTCTCCTGGTTGTTAGAGATATTATTAGTTTGTTAAAGATATTTTGAGTTTGTTAGGATATATCCTTAAATAAATAAATCAACCATGATTTATTTTATTTAAGAGGATCTGGATTGATATAGTTATTGATATTTTATTATATCTTTGGAAAAAAAATATGGGGCCAAATTATCTCTCCTAGGGTCGGCCACATAGGTTGCTTGTTCTCCAAGGATTAGCTTTGTATTCTACTATTTAAACTCTTGCATTTCATTAATAAAAATCAGTTTGAGATTAGATAAACCCCAGAAAAGGTTTATCTAGTCATTGGGCTCCAAAAACACGTGTGTGCTTATGCTTGCAATTGGAGATCGATCAACATCAACCAGCCGAATTCTCTCTCTCTCTCTTTGTTTGTTCATAATATTGATTGAGTTATTCAATTGAGATTGTTCTAGAAGTGATTGTTAAAGATCATTCTAATTTATCAATCAGATTTAGCGTTAGAGCCAATCTGATTGAACTATCAAAATTGATTGTTAAATTTATCAAATTAGTTTGTTTGTTTCATAATTCATACTCGAGTTCTTCAGGTTACTTGCCTAATAAGTTTCTCACATTGAAAGCATTGTAGGATCGAATTTGATATTACAAGGCAAGATCGGGATCGTGTGGGTCATATACGAGATTATCAAGGAAGATTCCGAGACAATCACGTATCAAGTGGTATCATATTCCAGCGTCTCGCCAAGTAATTTCTTCTTCCCTTAATTTGCTTTCTAGTCAATTTAATTCAGTTTTTGATCCTAAAGTTTGTACCTTTTACCATAGTCTATTAACCTTGAGACCATAACTTGAATTTTCCCCACAACCACCACCTTTTTCCGCCAACCACCACCACAAGCCACCACCCTCCACCACAATCTGGTTTCACTCAACCACACCGTACCACCCCCCATCTCGGTTTGATCACCCCGCCACCAACCCTACTTTGATTGCACCACCCTAAACCCTAATCACCACCCTCCCCATCTCGTAACCCTAACCCTAATTGGCGGCCAAACCCTACCCTAACCCTAAATTGGCGGCCAAACCCTAGATCGAAACCATACCATTCTCTAAACCCTAGAGCCAAACCCGAAAACCCTAAACCTAGGTTCAGCCGAGACCTCACAAACCCTACCCCTCCTTGTTGTGACTTGCTCCCCAAGTAATAAACCAATTAGGAGATTTTTAAGGGATTGTTGCATGTTTGTTGGCTGAATTGGTTGAGTTTAGTTGCAATAGAGATTAGCAATTGCTTTCCTACAATTTTTATGAGTTTTTATTGCATGTTGCATGATCAATAGAGATTCATATTGCTTGTTGATATTTGCTAAGTTTTGCTATTGCATCCTATCAAATTCGACCAGCCATATCTTCTCTTGTTAATTTGGCTTCTAGTTGGTTTCATTGGTAGTTTAAAGTCACTTAGATAAAAAAAATCAGATTAGTTCGTTTCTGCCCTATTGCTTTTTGCATTCAATTTTTACATTGTTGTGCTTGTTTCTTCATTCTAGCACAAGAGTAGATTGTGCATAAAGTCAAAAAAAAATCAGAAAAGAAAAGTGATCTACCCCAGCTAGTTTCAAGCCACTTTCACCCTTAGTGATTGCTTGCTAGAAAAGTAGCTAAGTAAAAATCACTTTGAAGAAAAGTAGTGACGAAATAAAAGTCACTTTAGCCCACCATATTTCTGTCCTTGCATGCTTCAATTTGGCTTTATTAACTTGCATAGAGTCAATTGAGAGATTACATGTGTTTAGAAGCTCATAAAGGGATATTTTGCATTGCTTGTCTTATTGCATACTCGCTATTTGCTTGAACTACATATTTCCTTTATTTATCATTAGTATACCATATCTACACTATATCTACCCCTTTACTCCCTCAATTCAACCCAAAAACTGAATAAGTTGATTGGATTGCTTTGAGGCAAGTTTTGGCTTGATAAAGGTGTGGTATTGCTTGTTGTGATTTTGCTTTAGAACACACTACTCTCTCTCGTTTCTTGCTTATTTCAAGAATAATGGTGATCCCAAATGAGCCTAACCCGGCTGAATTGAATCTTACTAAGGAGGCAATCGACTTCATTAGGTTATCTATTAGTGAGAGCATTAGAGATGGGCAGCAACGAGCTGTTGAGGGTGCAACTACAGCCGTGAACCCGAGAATGCAGCGCATTGAGGAGCAACTTGCTACACTGATTGAATCATCTCAAGCAAGTCATAAAAGTGCCCTTGCAATTGAGCTTACTAGTGACCTGGATAAAACCTCAGCTAGCAATAAGGGCAAGCAACATGTAGTGGATGAAGAGCATGATGTGCTTGCTAGCTACAACAAAGATCAAGATCTCCCAGCTCAATTTTCCCCCACGACAGGCCGAGGTAGAGGAAGAGGCATTGGGATGAGGACACCGCCGGTTACTCATCAACAATTCTATAATCAGCCAGCAAACCGGTTTCCTCAAGTCACTTATCATCAACAACAACAATACAACAATCCTTTTGATGATGTGACGTATGGCTATCCCGGGGAAGAAAGGCGCCCATGGCATCCTCCACTTGATGATTTTTACAACCAAGCTGAGGTTGTAGAGGATATCCTACCAGCTTATGGAGTACAATGGCCAGCCAACAACAACAACGCTAACCAAAACGCCAATCAGATTGGTAAGCGTGATATTAAGATCAAGATAGAACCATTCAGCGAAGAGCTTAATTAGGAGAAGTATCTAGAGTGGGAACAAGCTACAAAATTCATTCTTGATCACATGGGATATGAAGAATGGGAGAAAGTTGATGTTGTTGTTATCCACTTTGTTGGGACCGCTAGAAATTGGTGGTTTCAAATGAAGGATGATAGAATTAGAAAGACCTTACCACCTATTGAAACTTGGGGCCAGCTGAAGTTTGTCATGAGAAAGAAGTATGTGCCAAAAGAACACACCGAGCACATGAGACTGAAAGTTGTCACATGAAAACAAGGTACCAAGTCTCCAACTGAGTACTTCAATGAGCTAGAGGATTTGAGTTTCAAAGCGGGAATTCATCATTCCCAACGGTCTCTAAGGACCCAATTCATGGCTGGACTGAATCAATCAATTAAAGACACACTTGAGATTCAACAAATTAAGGATCTCAATGCATTAGTGCATTCAGCCTAACTACTATATGAGCAGCAACAAAGGAAGAAGAAGGAAGCTTGGAATGCTCCAAAGAGGTATAATTCTAATCCTAGTTCAAATTCCACTTCTTATGCTTCTAACCCTTCTTTGCAGCAAAAGGGAGCTTCTAGCTCACCTAAATCAACAGGTTTTCCAGGCCAAAGGCATCCAACAAATGCATCTCCAAATCAGCAAAGGGCACTTGATATTGTGTGCTATAAATGCCAAGGAAGAGGTCATTTTGCCAAGGATTGTACAAATCAGAAATAAGTGCTCCTTACCACCAATGGAGGATATGTGAGTGATGAAAAAATACCTCCAAATCAAGTGGAGGAGGAGAGCAATGGACAAGAAGATGAGGACGTGGAGGTCATTGAACCGGATTTCACCGAATAGCCTTTAACCTTGGTAACAATGGTACTCTTACTTTACTAGAAACACCTAGGCTAGATCAAAGGGAAAATATTTTTCATACTAGGTGTACTGTAAAGAATCAAGTGACATGATAATTGATAGTGGTAGTTGCTGTAACATTATTAATGCTAAGGTAGTTGATCACTTGCAATTAAAAACTCAACCTAGGGCTACTAGTTATGGTCTAAATGGCATAAATGATTCAGATAGTCCTAATCTTGTTACTCATTAGTGTTTAGTCCTTGTTTCCATGGGCAATTATGTTAATGATATCATGTGCAATGTGGTAAACATGGAATGCACTCATATCTTGTTAGGTGAGTTATATATGATGGCATGCTTAATACCCATTCGTTTAACTATGACGGGATGAGAGTGTCTCTTCTACCATTGTCGCCCCAACAAGTTTTACAGGACCAGGTACGAAGGGACCAATCTAGGGCACTTAGGCGTGCCAAGGAAGAGAAGGAAGAGGCCGAAGCTATGGCCAAAGCAGCGCCGCATCGCTCGGCGCCCGGTGCAACCACAAACAATAGCGGCGCTTCCCAGTCTCCACCCGGGCATTCTTGCTCAAATTTTAAGATAACATCGAGCACGAGTGGAGCTACTGAATGGGACCATGAACACCGAGAAAAGCCTCCAAAATCGTCCAAAGTGCCGAGCAACACTTCCAACAGTGTACTTGAGAGAAAAACGGGGCTAGCTCCCAAACTATACGAGCGTTTTGGCTCAAATTTTGAGAGAAATTCAGAGACTCAGAGAGCTACAAATCTAGAAAAAGAAAACCTACAAAAAGAGCAAAAAATCGGCTTAAAAGGCAGTGTAGAAAAGCGCTCTCTCATTGCACAATCTAGTGTTTCTTTCCCTACTTCTTTTTGCTTACTTCTTATGAGGAAAGAGATACTAATTCTTAATCAAGATATTTCACATCTTCCAAAGTGTATACAGAATTTGTTATAGGAATTTGAAGATGTGATGCCTGAAGAGTTGCCACAAGGCCTTCCACCAATTAGAGGCATTGAGCAATAAATCGATTTGGTGCCCGACGCTTCATTACCAAACCGTGCAGCTTATACAACAAGTCCATAGGAAACTGCTAAGCTTCAAAGACAAGTGAAAGACCTCATGGACAAAGGCTATGTGCGTGAATCCTTCAGCCCATGCGTGGTTCCGGTGATTTTGGTGCCAAAGAAGGATGGCACTTGGAGAATGTGTGTTGATTGTAGGGCGATCAACCAAATAACAGTTAAGTACCGTCATCCCATTCCTAGATTAGATGATATGCTTGATGAATTGCATGGTGCTAATTTCTTTTCAAAGATTGATTTAAGAAGTGGGTACCATCAAATTAGAATGAGGGAAGGGGATGAATGGAAAACTGCTTTTAAAACTAAGTATGGTTTATATGAATGGTTAGTAATGCCTTTTGGATTAACTAATGCACCTAGTACTTTCATGAGGCTTATGAACCATGTTTTAAGAAGATACTTAGGTAAATTTGTTGTTGTCTACTTTGATGATATCTTAGTCTATAGCAAAACCTTGCATGAACATGTAGATCATCTTAGGGCTGTTTTGGACACTTTAAGGTTAGAAAAGCTTTATGTTAATTTGGAAAAGTGTTCTTTTTTGCTCGGAGTCTACCATTTTTCTTGGTTTGTTGTGTCTAAAGGTGGATTGAAGGTAGATGAAGACAAGACCAAAGCAATCAAGGAGTGGTCACAACCGACTACCCCAACCATGGTGCGTTCTTTCCTCGGCTTGGCTAGCTTCTATAGGAGATTTGTGAGTGATTTTAACACAATTGCAACCCCTCTCCATGAGCTTACAAAGAAGGATACGTCATTTAAATGGAGAGAGCAACAAGTGAACGCCTTCAACACTTTGAAGGACAGGTTATGCAACGCCCCGGTGCTCCAACTCTCTGACTTCTCCAAAGCTTTTGATATTGAAGTGGACGAATCTGGCCATGGCATAGGAGGCGTGCTCTTGCAAGACAAGAAATTCATAGCTTATTTCAGTGAAAAGCATAGTGGGGCTGAGTTGAATTACCCTACTTATAATAAAGAATTGTATGCTTTAATTAGGGTTTTGAAAACTTGGTCTCATTATTTGTGGCCTAAGGAGTTTGTAATTCATTTTGATCATGAGGCCTTGAAGTATTTGAAAGGCCAATCCAGACTCAGTAGGCGACACGCAAGATGGGTTGAATTTATGGAGAAATTTCCTTATGTTGTAAAGCATAAGAAAGGCAAAGAGAATGTGGTAGCTGACGCCCTTTCTCGCAGGTACGTTCTCTTGAACCAATGTGATGTTAAGATCCTTGGATTTGCAATGATTAAGGAGTTGTATGCTAGTGATCCTCACTTTGCTGAAATTTACAAGAATTGCATGTCTAGGGGAGAAATAGATTCCTACTTTATTGATGATGGTTACTTGTTTAAAGCTGGAAAGTTATGCATACCTTCATCTAGTATACGTAGGCTTCTGTTGGATCGTAAACCGTTAGTAAAGAGCTTGGGAACTGGCAATTAAGCTGTTCCCAAGGCAGCGGAAGTAAACAGTTCGCAAGTATGAAAGACAGTAAAAACATAGTTCCTTTATAGAGGAACCCCACTACAACCAACTAGTTGTATGGGTAAACCTCTACCTCTGCTTGGAGGATTTTGAATGACTTATTAATATTGATTGCTTTGTTCCTTAGTTACAACAGCCGGATTCACACTTCTCTGTTCCTACGAGTTCTTCCTAATTCTAGCAACACTAGTAAATCCTCTCAACTGAGTTCCTAAGCTCACAACAGCAAAATACAAATAACTCAAACCTTACACCGACTTCTCAGTTCCCTTGTCCTTGGGAACTTCGGCTTCACCGTCGTCGAGATCACACACTCGCCGGCGGGGACTTCTCTTCCTTTTCTTTCTTTTCTCAGGTGTGGGTGTTTGTGAGTTTTGGGAGAAGTACTCAATCCGAGTACTATTCATTTGGCTTTATAGTCCAGGTGAGCTTAGGCAGTCGCATCTTTCGTTTGTGTCTAAAATGCCCTTTGCTTGATGCCCAAGTTGTACTTTCTTCACATGTGACTTTGGTTTGAACTAGGTCAACTTCTTGAATCAATCGGACCGTTGGATGAAGAGTGACAGTCTGATCCTCAGACTGTTCCTTCGGGCTGCCCGAGACAGAATCCCGCGATCTGCGTTGAACGGTCGTTGTCCTCACATGTGAGTTCCCACGTCATGGGAACTGTCTTGTTCAGAGTTCCCTTGATGGAAACTCTTCATCGTTGTAAGCTTGTGTTCTCTTGATCATTTCTGGGAGTTCCCACTTCATGGGAACTTTCCTTTTCAGAGTTCCCTTGATGGATACTCTGCATTGTAGGCTTCTGTGGCTTTTGGTCATTCATGGGAGTTCTTGGCTGTACCTGTGTTCCTTAGAAATACTTGAACAAACCACATTAGTTCCCTATGGTGTTTGTCATTATCAAAACTCGGAGAATGACATCGTTGATCCGTTGTTTAGAACCAGAGATCCCAACAACGTCCCAACAATTTCCTCCTTTTTGATGATGACAAACCCATCACAAAATATGCAAGTATTTCAATGAATGATATGCTGATGAGTTCCTAAGTAAGATTTTGGGAAGTCACTTCTAGTGAAACAATTAGATTTAGGGAGCCACTTCTGGTGAGACACTTAGTTCTTACTTAGCTTTTTATGCAGTTGTTCCCCCTTAGCTTATGCGTGTTCTGTGATAACTTAAACTTTTAACTCATCTCGCATTTTTTGTCTTTCCCCCTTTTGACATCATCGAAAACAAGCAAAGCAATAATAGGGAAGAAGGGAACACGCAATCAAATTAAAGACCAATGCATTACTTAAGAAAATATTTACAATGGGAACTCAAGTACAATTTTTGTGGTCATTTTTGGAATAAGGGAAAAAGAAGGGAGAGATCATGGGGCTTCAGGGAACAGGGCATCACAGAGGCGCGTCAGGACTTGTGTAAGCTTTTCTTGTCCTCTGGCCAACGCTGCTTGGTCCCTGGCAATTTGGTTGAGGGTGTTGGCGTTACGGAGCAACACTTGAGAGTTCCCCTCTTGTTCACCAGACTCCAATTGAGTCGCTTCCTCTACAGGCTCAGAGTGCCTCATCTTCTGGACAACTGAAATGTCCAGTTCCCTTCCAAGCTCTATTTCGTCCTTAGAGGCGTCGTAGATACCCTCTTTTTGTAGGAGCTTCTTTATCATCCCAGAGTAGGGAAGGGAATGGGACTTGGAAGCCATGCACTTCTCCATGTGCCCAAGGATGATACGGGAAAGGTTGATGGGCTTTTTGAGGAGGAAGTGATAGAGGATAATGGCATCAGGGATATTGACGATCAGACGCTTCTCCTGGCGAGGGATCACCACATTGATGACGACCAAGGACAGATGGTGCGTCGAGAGCACTTTAGAGGGAACTCGACCCTCAAAGATGGTGTTGCACACCTCGGCGCTATTGAAGTCGGCCTAGAGCTTGTTGGGCAACTCGTTAAGTCCTTGAACTGGGACCAGGAGTTGAAGGCGGATTGTTGACGTAGTAAATATGAACTCGTCGCCTTCGTGGGAGAGAGTTCCCTGAGTGCAGTCATTTGAGATGGTGAAGTTGTTGTAAAAGTGACGCACTTGTGAGGGATCTACACTCATAGTTTCCTTGCAGAGGTTCTCCCAGCCCTGGGCCTTGATCAGGTCCCACAGTTCCCCTAGGCCATTTTCGTTGAGCACGTCTTCGGAAACGATAAGTGGAGGAAGGAGCTTCCTGCGTTCATCCACAGGGTGCTTTGTTGAAGAAGTCCCCTTCCCCTTCTTTGTAGTGCTCTTGGACGTGTTCCCCTTAGAGACCGTACGATGTCCTTTCTGCTGAGGGGGTGCAGCCGCTTCAATCATGAGCACGCGGTCCCTTGGCTGTTGGGAACTCGTGGACACCACCATTTGGTGTCCAGGTGTTGGGATCCGTGCTCGCTCCTTAGCAGCTGGAGCCTCTTCTTCTTCTTTGACCTCATCATGGGAGGTCCCTTCTTCCTCGGAGGAGCTCGAGCTTGAGCCCTCCGCGTCATTTTCGGGATGACTTGTTGTTGCCCTAACACCACCAGCTGGTGCGGGGTCCCTTGTCTCCGTGGGCTCTTCAGGAGCCACCTTCTCTGGGGACTTGGTCCCTTGGTCAATTGTGTGTTCAGAGGGGTCCCTGTTGAGCTCTTCTTCTATTGCCTTGAGCTGGGCCTCCTCCTCTACAGTGCCCATGATAATAGGAGGAGGGTCCTTGGTCATTTTTCCGATGACCACGGATAGAGGGAGATCATCGTCGTCCGAGGTAAGGGCGACAACACTTTTGGATGGTGAGGGAGAGGGGAGTTTTGTGGTGGTGGGGGATGTGGTGGAAGAAGGAAGAGAAGAAGAAATGGGAGTAGAGAGTTGGGTAGAAGGAGGAGGAGGAATGGTTTTGGTAACCTGGGGAGTAGAGATCCCCGAGGTAGGAATGGGAGAGGTGGATGTGTGGTTTGGTGAGGAAGGAGGAGAAGGAGTTTTGTGAGGTGGAGGTGGAGTTGGAGTTCCCGTTGTTGTGGGAACGGAAGGAAGTGAAGAAGGTGGAGTTCCCTTTGGGGTGGGAGTAGAGGGAGGTGGTGGAGGAGTGGATTGTTTCGTGGGAGGAGGTTTGGGAGGTCCCTCAGTTATGGGAAGAGGGAGAGAGGAAGAAGAAGGGAGTAGACTTTGGGATTGGGAGGTCCCATCGTCGGAGGGGAAAGCGTAAGGAGGTTTGGTCATACAGGAACTCTCCTTGGAGCAGTTCAAGTATTCCTCAAATTTGAAGTGGGGCTTTTTCCTGGGCTCCGAGAATTCGGAGACCTCAGTATGTTTGCATTTTTTGGATTTGGAGGAATCTTTGGAATGTTTGGATTTTTTGGGTTTTGAGGGGTCTTTGGAGGAGTGGCGTCGTTTGGATGAATGGCGGTGTTTGGATTTACGGGGTTTCTCATTTATGGATGGTCGGGCATCTCCGAAACTGTCAACAATGACAATTCCGGAGGAGGTGTTGGTGGTTGTGGCAGGAGGAAGGGATTCAGAGGAGGTGGCGGAGGAAGTCCAGGCCACAGTGTCCTCGGCCGGAGGAGGAGGGGGCAAGAAAGGACTTACTTGATTGTAGAGCCCTTGGATTAGGACGTCTTTCATGATGGGGTCTTGCTCTTTTTCGATTTCTCGCAGTTGAGAAATGAAGAGGATTCGGGGGTTGGCAAGTACCCACTCTTTGATCTGGGCGAAAGTGTGTTGAAGGGCCATTTTTGTAAGGTTTTGGGAGGTTTTGGAGGTTTCTTGAAAAAGAGAGTGAAAGGGATGTGGATAAGACAAATGACAGAGGGGGAAGATGGAATAAGAGCTCAAAAATGGCAAATGAGGGTTTTAAGGAGAGAAGGGGCGAAGGGTAGAAAGGGAAGTGGAAAAACCTCGATAACCGTTGCCCAATGAACGTGGGGCATCGTTTCAACTTCCATAGCACGCCTCTAGACACGCGTCACGATCTCTTGGGAAGTCCTTTTCAAAATTTGAATACTTGGCCCTTAACGCTTCAGAGATTCTGACACAAAAGTCCGCTTCCCAAGTGACGGTTCTTCTTTGTAGATGAGTCAGCATTCCCTTGCTAGTATGCGTCACTTCCCATGATGTTTTCAAGGTCAGGGAGAGTGAAGTGGTTAAGGGAACTTCACACTCATCCTTTTGTGGGGCTAGGGAACTCAAAGGGAACCAGAAAATTTGCGACTCGATAAAGGAAATATTTTGGCTCATGAGAAGCGTTTGTCTGGTCCCTAGCTTAGGGTAGGTTATATGATCAACCGTCATGGTGGCTTGTAAAGAGGGATAAAGGGAACTCTGGTTGATCATTTTGGGCCAAAAGAAATAAAGTTCCTTTGTATATATTAATCTTTAGACTAGTAATCATGGCATAGTGAAAGTAATAAGTCCAAGTTCCCTATCATGCAATCTTAGATAAACTAGTCAGGCATTGAGGGAGAGACAAACAGGGACTTGTTTAGTTTAGAGTTATCATCCCTAGAAGCATTCGAAAACGCTGGTAGGGACGTCTGTCTAAAGCTTTGGTGAGAATGTCCGCAATTTGCTCTTCAGTTCTACAGTGTTCCATCGAGATGTTCCCACTTTCAACATTGTCACGTAGAAAGTGATGCCTTATATCTATATGCTTAGTTCTAGAATGATGCACAAGATTTTTGGAAATGTTTATGGCACTAGTGTTATCAGAAAGTATGGGAACTGGGCCAAAAGACATACCATAGTCGTGGAGTTGTGACTTAAGCCATAGAACTTGGGAACAACACGATGCGGCAGCCACATATTCTGCTTCAGCTGTGGAGAGTGCCACTGAGTTTTGCTTTTTAGATCCCCATGAAACTAAGCATGACCCTAGGAACTGGGCCATTCCAGATGTGCTCTTTCTATCAACAAGGTGCCCTGCAAAGTCTGCATCTGTGTATGCAATGAGCTCAAGGGAACTGTTCCTTGGATACTGGAGGCACAAGTTATCGTTCCCTTTGAGATACCTGAAAATTCTCTTCACCTCTTTCAGGTGTGATTCCATAGGGTTAGCTTGAAAACGAGCAAATAGACATACGGAGAACATGATATCAGGTCTACTAGCTGTTAAGTAGAGAAGGGACCCAATCATACCTTGATAGTTCCATTGGTCCACACTAATACCTGTTTCATCCGCATTGAGCCTTGAATTTGGTGAGATGGGGGTGTCGATGGGCTTGGAGTGTTCCATCCCATACTTTACGAGCATTTCCTTAATGTATTTCTGTTGATGAATCTTTGTTCCCTCCTTGGTTTGGGATATTTGAAGTCCCAGGAAGAACGTGAGTTCCCCAATGAGACTCATCTCAAACTCACTGCTCATGAGGTCCTTAAAGTTCTCTACAAGAGTTTCGTTAGTTGCTCCAAAAACAATGTCATCAACATATACTTGCACGATCAAAATGTCTTTAGACTCTTTCTTTAAAAACAAAATCTTGTCTATGGAACCTCGAAGGTATCCATGGGACAAGAGGAATTGAGCAAACCTGTCATACCAAGCTCGGGGAGCTTGTTTGAGTCCGTAGAGTTCCCTCTCCAGGAAGTAGACATGGTTGGGTAGCTTCTCATCTTCGAATCCTAGGGGTTGGGCCACATATACTTCTTCCTTGAGATGTCCATTGAGGAAGGCTGTTTTCACATCCATTTGATAAAGCTTGAATCCCTTGTGAGCAACATAGGCAATTAGAAGTCTGATGGCCTCGATCTTGGCAACCGGTGCGAAGGTCTCATCGTAGTCGATTCCTTCCTCTTGCCTGTAGCCTTGTGCCACTAGCCTAACCTTGTTTCTTGCTACAACCCCAGTATCATCGAGCTTGTTCCTAAAGACCCATCGAGTTCATATGATGTTCTTGTTCTTGGGCCTAGGAACTAGCTTCCAAACTTTGTTCCTCTCGAACTGGTGGAGCTCCTCTTGCATGGCTTGGATCCAATCTGGGTCCTTCAAAGCTTCTTTGATATTTTTGGGTTCCACCATTGAAACAAACGCGTTAAAAGAACAAAAATTATTGAGAGAGGAACGAGTTTGTACACCTTTATCATAAGGGGGGATGATGTTCTCAATGGGGTGGTCCTTCCTTTGTTGAAAGTTTCTTGTATGAGTGGGTTCCCTTGCACTTGTGTCATCTTCAGTGGAGGCTTCTTTGTCATGGGAACACTCATCTTCAGCTTCTTCATTTAGTGTTTCTTCAGATATTCCTGGCAAGTTCCCTCTTTGTTCCCCCTGAACACTTGATTCTGGCAGGGTATTGTCTTGGGGAACAAGAGAGTTGGAGGTGTCTTGTAATTCTTCTGAGGAGGGAACTTCGAGGGAGATTTGATCAGTGAGAGTTGGATCTCCATCGTTGTTCCCTGGTTGTGGGATGTTGCTTGCACTTGGATAGTCTTCTGATGTTCGCATTTTTAGTATAGTTTTGGATAGGTTTTCTTTGCTTATTAGGTTTAGTTTTGTTTAGTTTAGGTTTAGTTTTGAGTATTTTTAGTTAGTTTTGCATAATTCTGTGAAAAGAGTGGAATCTACGCTATTTTGTGAATTTTGCAGGTTTTAGCGAGGAAAGGAGCTAAATGGAGCTAAATTTGGAGCATTACAGTGAAGGACGGAGGAGTGCAAGACTGAAGAAGTCGAAGCTCGGGAGTACAAGAAAAAGTGTTGAAGAAAACAAATCCCATGCTCGTTAACGAGGCTGTGAAGGGTCGTTAACGAGGCCACGAAGAGAAAGATTTCGAGTATTATTTTTATTATTAACCGATCCTGAGCGGGAATTTATTTCCGTATCGGTTGAGTATCTTTTTAGAATCTTTTTGGGGTTGTTAGAATATGTATTTTAGGGTTTAAAATCTTTTTAGATTTTATTTCTATCTTTTAGAGATTGTTTCTATCTTTTTAGGAAAGTCTATATCTTTTAGCCTTTTTGGTTTTTAGGTTTTTTAGTATATATAGCCTTCTATTTAGCATAGAGAGGGAGAGCTTGATTTGGAGAAGATTTGGAGGAAGGCCGAAGGAAAGAGAATCGGATCGGAAGTCGGTGACGAGGTTCGGTAGACGACGGTTTCCGAGTTCGTTGATCGTGTTTGTGGTTTGGTGTATGTTTTTTCGGTTTTCTTCTGGATCTCTGTAAGACGATATTTTTGTTATTAATTTATGGTTGAGTTTTGTTTCAATGTTTCTTTTTATTGATTATTTTAGTTTCTTAGTCATGAGTAGTGAGTAGTTTATTTTTCTAGGGTCGGGGTTAAGCCCGGCATAGTCGAGCATGTTGGATGAGTAAGATTGTGTGTTGATTGCCTTTTATCTTTTATTGAGATTGTTTGTTGTGCTTAATACCGAAACGGAAGTTGAGGTAATTTGAGTTTTAACTTGATTGAAAGAGAAAGTTAGTAACTTGGAAGTTGATATTGTTTGAAAACGAAAGTTTCAAGCTTTAGATCCAAAACAAGCAATTGAGTGAGTTAGTTTATGAAAGTAGATTAATTTACTTGTTAAGTCAACGAAAGTTGATGACTCTATCTATTTAAAGGCATGATCTTATCTTCTTACGGAATTCTTATGCTTGGCTATGTTGTGGTATCCCTTGTCCTAGATTTTTGCTTTAATTTGAATTATTTCTGATGAATCTTCGTTGCTGAGTACTTGCCTCGGTACCGAATTTTAATTAGAATTTTATTAGGACGTTAGTTGATATTTTTGTGTTCGGTGGCTCGGTAACGATCCTGACAAGGTCGTTAACGAGGCATTTCGTGAGTGTTTTGTTTGAATTTGTTTGATTTCTGTTAGATTGATAGACAAACAACCTTGCTTCCTGTGGAACGATCCTGACTCCACTGTACTCAGGGGGGTCTTGACTTACAAATTTATTTGTTGGCCGAGAAACCTTATCAACAAATTGGCGCCATTGCCGGGGAAGCAACGAGTTGTTAGTTTATCTTCGGGATCGGGAATAGCCCGACCCCGTTTTTATTTTTAATTTTTGTTTTCTTTGTTTGTTTTCTCAGTGTATGCCGGTAGGACGAAGAAGGCTTCAGTTTGATAACTCTAGTTATTACTCAGAACCTGAACGTTCCCTGCACTGTCGACTCCAAGAAAACCGAGCCATGGCCACAGCAGAAGAGATGGCTCGAGAGTTAGAGATCCTCCGGACCCAGATAGAGGCACTGAAAGCCGAAAAGGACGGCGCAGACGCAAACAAGGCTCGACTGCAAGAAGAGCTAAACGCCTATCCAAGGAATGCCAAGCAATACATGCATCCGGAACTAAGGGTGCCAGAATCTCCTATTGTGCTTCCTGCGATAGAGAAACCTTTTGAGATCAAGTCTCAATTCATATCCTTAATCAAACGGGCTCAGTTCAAAGGGAAACCTGCTGAGTGCCCTATGGAGCATATTAGAAATTTTCTTGATTTATGTGACACCATAGCTGCTGAAGGTGTCTCGTTAGAATATGTTCTGTTAAAAGCTTTTAGATGGTCACTTACTAGAAAGGCCCTGAACTGGTTAGAGAGCCTACCTTCTAAGTCTATCAGGACTTGTAAAGCTTTGTATGATCAATTTCTTACAAAGTTTTTCCCTCCTGCCAAGACAACGGAGTTAAGGAAACGCATCACCTCTTATCACCAGTTGCCTAATGAAACATTTGTTGAAACATGGGAAAGATTCAAAGAGATGCTTGGACAATGCCCTACTCATGGGCAACCTTTATATGTATTGCAAGAAATCTTTTTCCAGGGTATCAACGCGGAGACCAAGAATCGCATCAACACGCATACTGCGTGCAGTTTTATAGAGATGAACCCGACAGAGGCGTGGGAACTGTTGGACAAGCTGGCGAATTACGATGCTATGTACGGAACCCAGCAGGCTCCACAAACTCAGAAACGCCTCTATGTGCCCAACCAAGATGAAGTTGACACCGATGTTAAAAATCAATTCTTACAAGATGAGGTCAACCGTCTGAGGAACCAGGTAAGTTTTCTGAAATCCGCTCAATCATGTCAAGAATGTGGTTCTTCTGCGCATAGTACTTCTGCTTGCACTAACATTGAGCAGGTTAGAACCGCTGAGACAATAGCTGAGATGAATTACATGAGAGGACCCTACAAGAACCAGCCTAATTATAATGACAGGTCAAACAACTATCAACCCTGGGGCAATCAGAATACAAATCACAATTACGCAGGGCCCCCACAAGATAGACGACCTGCACCATATCGACCTCCAGGCCATCAAGAGACACCATCATGGGTTCAGGAGATTAAAGAGAGCATCAACGGAGTGAACAACAAAGTTGATAACGTTCAAGCCAAACTGAACCGACAGGATAAAAGATGGGGAGAGTTCGATATTTGGAAGAGGAGCGTTGATTCCCAACTAGGAGACCTTGCTGCACGGATTCCAAGACCACAAGGACAACTCCCGGGCCGTCCCGAGGAGAACCCTAGAGGCCAAATAGCAGCAGTACACCTCCGAAGTGGGAAGACACTACCGAAGAGAATTCAAGCTGAAGAGAAGGAGGAACAGGATCTCGCCAACCAGCTCGTTAACGAGCCAGCGAGAGTAACTACCAAGCCCACAAGCCAGGATGACGAGGCTCCGAGGGTCCCTAACGACCCTAACCCAGGTAAGTCTACTAATCCGAGCCTTTCTCTCAATCCCAGGGTAGTTAACGACCCCATGAGGGTCGGTAACGACCCGCTGAGGACATCAGTCGACCCCAATGTCGACCTGGTCCTCTCACCTCTCGAGCCTAACTTGGTTCCGAGAATGGTGAAAACTCTTCCATTTCCAACTAAGAAATCTATGGACTCTACTGAGAGTAAGTTCCAGCGTTTCGTTAAAATTCTTCAGGGCATTAATATTTCCATCCCATTCGCTGAGGCCCTAAGCGAAATGCCGGCTTACACAAAATTCTTGAAAGATATTCTTAGCAGGAAAAGATCTATTACAGAGCTGCAGGATGAGCTCAGATCAATAGCTCTACCAGAAAAGCTTGGAGATCCCGGGAGGTTTGCAATCACAATCGGCATAGGCAACCACAAGTTCAAAGCTTTATGCGATCTTGGTTCCAGTGCTAGTCTTGTCCCGCTCTCAATCTGGTCTAAAGCCAATATGGGACCACTAGAGCCAGTAGACATGAATCTGTACATGGCAGATGGGTCAAGTGTCAAGGCCACAGGAGTGGTGGATGATTACCCTATTCAAGTCGGGAAATTCTTTATACCGAATGATTTTATCGTTCTTGATATGCCTGAAGACCCTCATGTCCCCATAATTCTCGGGCGACCATTCTTAGCCACGACAGGAGCAAGAGTTGATGTGCGGAAGGGACTCCTCACTTTTGATATAGGAGAAGAACGGGTGGAATTCAACTTGGATCAAAAAGCCAACGACCCAATTAGAGTGGCACAAATAGAGTTGACTCAACCCGAACTCAACACAACAATCCCTACCGAGCCATATTTGCCGATCACCGAGTCTCACATGCATGAGTTCAACCAAGGCCCTACTACAGAGGTTAAAGAAAAGTCCAAACCACCTTGGCTTTCGGACTGCACTAACAATCCAGGGATATCGAGCTTGCTGATAGAAGAAGAAGGTCCTAATTTAGCAATTCAAGTACACAGAGGCAGTAAAGTTACAAGCAAGGTATCTCAAGACCCCAACATAGCCAGACATGAACCACCATGAGACTAGCAAGGGAGCTCGTCGGGCTAACGACGTTAAACATAGCGCTTACGGGAGGCAACCCGCTTTTTAGAATAGGTTTAGTTTATTTTATTTTATTTTTCTTTTCTTTTTAGATTATTTCTTACCTTTATTTTATTTTTCTTTTTTAGTTTTAAATAGGATAGAAATTAGATTTTTTCGAGCTAACAAGATTTCAGGAAAAAAGGGGTCGAAAAATCACTCAAGAAGGCCACGACGGCTCGTTAACGACCCACCCAGGGTCGTTAATGACCCGGTTCGGAAGACCCGATTCGTCACAATAAGGGGCAGGTAAGTAATTCTAACCTATAAATTTTTAACCCTAGCCGCCGCCCCCTTTCTACCCATTACTCCTCCTATAAAAACCTTTCTACCCCTCCCAAAATTCTACCACAATCCCTTCAACATTCACTCTCAAACCCAAAACTCTCTCAATCCCTCTCCCTTCTCTCCCACCGAGTCGGAATTCCCACACTAACGACCACCGGAGATGCCATCGTTACCGGAGTTCGGAAGCCATCCACCGACGAGGCCGTGCTCGTTAACTACCCCGATTCCGACCCTTGTTCTTTAAATTCTCGGTTCTCCGGTATGATTTCTAAACCCTTGCTTGAAATTGCATGATTAATTATCTATAGGGTTAATTTTCATATCTTGAATCATGATTTTTAGGGAGATCGATGAGCATGCTTAAATTCAGTTCTAAAAATTCTTGATTGTTCTTAGTTGTTCATGTTTTAGGAAAGATCATTCATGTTAGACTAGCTATTGTAACCCTTTAGTTAGGAAAGCATGAATTTTTCTTGTTCTAGATCTAAAAGTTCGAACTTTGCATGTCAAAATTCCGAGAAAATTTTAGCATGTTCGGGATGGGTAATTGAGTAAGTATGGGGTGCTTATACCCGATAGGGGATTTGTGGAGAATATTAGAAGATTGCATGCTTGATTTATGCTGATTAGAGAGAGATTAAATTTCGGAAAATACTGGTTTTGCTCTCGGTAGGTCGTTAACGACCCACCCAGGCTCGTTAACGACCCTGCACTGCATCATTGATCGATCCGAGCCCAGAATCGTGAACGACCCAATTGGGTAGTTTATGAATAATTCCGAGGTTAATTTTGAGACCAAGTATGGGGTCTCGTACCTATTATTTTTGAGTGGATCTTATCTTGGAAAATTTTCGATTATTTTGTAGGATCCATGGCTAGTTCAAGCAGACCCGCTACCCGAGCCCAGAAGAAGAGGAGGAACCACATGTCTCCATCTCCACCCCAAGTGGATGATGTGATTTTGAGCAGTCAGAGCCAAGTACGGCGCTACCAGGATTTTTTGGAGAAGGACCATTACACCCGATGGTTCTCGAAGTCTAGCGCCGTCTCTACGGGCATCTACACGGATTTCAAGGACGCCTTCACCATCCTTGGGGCCGCTCACCTATTGAAGCAAGAGAGCTTGCCACATTACCCGGCCCTTACATCCGAGTTCTTGGCCACTTTGGAGACCAACTTCTCGATGAAGACCTCGGCGGGACGTATTCGGTTCCGGCTCGGTAACGAGGACCGTGACTTCACCATGGCGGAGTTCAATGCAATTTTGGAGCTCTCAAACCCGACGAGGGACTATAGCTTGAAGGACTACCGAGTGACCCGCACTTGGAGCTACATCACCGGAGAGGTTCAATCCTCTACCGCGGCGCTATCCGGGGCAACCATAGTCAACCCCATCTTCCGGATTATCTTGAGAGTCCTCGCCGCAACATTTTGGCCGAAGAGAGAGTTGAACCGGTCTACAAGGACGGAGGTCGCTTGCTTCCGCACCATTCTCTTTGAGGAGCCCGGCCCCTTGAATTTGGGGTACGAATGGCTCTACTATGTCGAGAAGTCCACCAAGTCCAAGGAGGTGTGGTGTGGAAATTTGGTTATCTTCTTGGCTAAAAATCTTGGAGTTGATCTCACCCGCTACACACCGGCCCACGCCGAACTCCTCAACAAGAACTATTGGTATAGTTCCGGGATTTTCGCACAAGTCGAGGGAGGCTACAAGGTGAAGGTGCATGATCGACTAGTCATACCTTCCCTCGACATGTACGAGATACTCTATGTACCAAATTGGTACGAGGTGTGGACGGGACATCCTTACCCTTTGGAGCCAAAACCGGAGGACGAGCTCTCGCTTAGGCCTTGTGAAACCCGGTTTGAGCGGGACGACGTGGATGAGTATGAAGAAGAAGAAGAGCAAGAGGATACCGAGGTGGTAGGCAATGACACCGAGGAAGCCGACACCGAGGGCGGCACTGAGGAGCTCAACTTTGAAGAAGAAGACATGGACACAGAGGTGTTAGGCGGCCACATATTCGTTGACGAGCCCACCAGGGTCATTAACGACCACTTCCAGCCACCACCCAACACTGTTAACGAGGCACCCAGCTTCGTTAATGAGGTGCCGAGAGCTCCTGTCGACCCACCACCAGCTCCTGTCGACCCTCATGCTTATGGCTTAATGCCTTACAACCCGGTGATGTACCAAGATCATTTCCAGCCTCACTACCCACCACCTCCTCAGCCCGGGTACACAGGATCGAGTATACCACCACCATGGGCCGAGGATCTTTCTGCACGGATGCAGCATCTTCACCTCCAGACGGATCACATTCATCGGAGGATGGATAGATGGGAAACCGTCTATTCCGCTCGCATGTCGATGGAGGATGAGCGGCAACGTCAGAGAGAAGCGGATGATGCTGAGCGTTGGAGGACTATGTACGACTTCATGGGGAACTTTGAGCACTATTTTCTTCCACCGAACCGTTGATTCAAGCTCAAGATGAAGATTCCTTTCCTTGTTTCCACTTTTGTAAGTTTTATGTCTTTCTTTTTCTTTTTTCTTTTTTGTTTTGTTTTCTATTTCTTTTCCCTCTTTTTCTTATTTTCCTTACAGTGGGGACACTGTAATTTTAAGTATGGGGTGGGGAGAAAGTAGAAAAAAAATTATGTCTTAGGTATTTTTATGTTCTATGTAGTTGTTATTTCTTTTAAATTGAAAAATCGAAAAAACCAAAAAAATTAAAAATTGAAAAATCCAAAAAAGAGTTTAGAATTGATAGATATCCCTTCTTAAGTTCTATGATAGCAATCACTAGCCTAATCATATAATTCCTTGCAAACATGTCTTTGAAAGTATAGCCGGATTCTTAAAATTAAAATTTTTGTTTTTAGAAGAGAATGGCATTTGATGAAATTGAGCACATATACTTTATAGAATAGATGATGCAATCCAACAAAATCTACCTTGTGAGAAATTTTTGGCCTTATAGGGAGAACATTATAAATCCCTCTTCTTTTCTTGTGTGATTTACTCTCTTTATGCATATTATCTCTTGGAATTGTGATGATTATCTATTTCTTGAGACCCTTATAAGATTATAGTTCATTACTTGTGAAGATCATATGATAGAGACCCTTATAAGATTATAGTTTATGAGCCCTATTATTCCCTATCTACCTTTACGTTATTCCTTCTTTTGATAACCAATTCTGGCCTGAAACCCTTTATTTTTAGCTCCACAAAAATTATTCCCTAGCCGAGATAAGCTTGACCCTATCCGGGAATTAGCACTTAGATTGGAGAGGTAGAGTTTTGTGCCTTGTTGAAAAGAAAAGAGTTTATGTTTGCTTGAATTGAAGGGTATTTGGGAAGGGTAGATTGGAAGTCTCTTGTTATTACATGTAAGAAAGGTCTCTTGATAAAAAGATGCACAAAGTAAAGTTTTAAAGGAAGGAATGTATACGGTGGATCGTTAACGACCCGGATGTGGGTTCATTAACGAGGCAGTGAGAAGAAAAAAAAAGGGGAGAAATAATAAAAAATATAAAAAAAAAAGAGAAAGAAAGAAGGAAAAAGTTGAAGTGCATTTGTGTTTATAGATAATATTAAGAGATTCTTTTATTTTGATTATGAGACTTTCTAGGATGATAAAGGGTGAGTGAAAATGAGTGTGCATAATGTTGAAGAGTGAGTTTGGTATCTTTTATGAGAGTTTTTGGAAGTGTGAGTTTTTAGGAGTCTTTGATTCCCGGATATTACTAGCACCACATAGCCAAATATTTTCCACGCCCTATTGTTATTACCAAGCCCCATTACAACCCGGCCGAATAGAAGCGTCTTTGAAGTTTTTCATTGAGCCCCTTAAGTTCTCTTGATGATTCTTTGCTTGTTTTGACAAATCTTGGGTGGAGAGTATTGGTGATATAAGTTCCAATTTCTATGAGTTTTTGTATTTAAGATGAGTTGAGAGATTGAATTTATAAGCCCAAACACTTGAGAGTTGAGTGAAACACATTATATCCCTTGAGAGGTTGGATTGTATTATTTTTATGTCTATTTAAGTGCATATATGTGTGAGGATGTTAATAGTCTTTTGCTATAATTTTCTTATATGTAGATGTTGTTTTTTAGAAGATGACTATGTCTTGATGAGCATGATTTGTTTTGGTTTTGGTTAGTGTCTTGTTTATTGCTTGAGGACAAGCAAGTCTAAGTATGGGGTATTTTGATGTTCGCATTTTTAGTATAGTTTTTGATAGGTTTTCTTTGCTTATTAGGTTTAGTTTTGTTTAGTTTAGGTTTAGTTTTGAGTATTTTTAGTTAGTTTTACATAATTCTGTGAAAAGAGTGGAATCTACGCTATTTTGTGAGTTTTGCAGGTTTTAGCGAGGAAAGGAGCTAAATGGAGCTAAATTTGGAGCATTACAGTGAAGGATGGAGGAGTGCACGATTGAAGAAGTCGAAGCTCGGGAGTACAAGAAGTGTTGAAGAAAACAAATCCCAAGCTCGTTAACGAGGCTGTGAAGGGTCGTTAACAAGGCCACGAAGAGAAAGATTTCGAGTATTATTTTTATTATTAACCGATCCTGAGCGGGAATTTATTTCCGTATCGGTTGAGTATCTTTTTAGAATCTTTTTGGGGTTGTTAGAATATGTATTTTAGGGTTTAATATCTTTTTAGATTTTATTTCTATCTTTTAGAGATTGTTTCTATCTTTATAGGAAAGTCTATATCTTTTAGCCTTTTTAGTTTTTAGGTTTTTTAGTATAAATACCCTTCTATTTAGCATAGAGAGGGAGAGCTTGATTTGGAGAAGATTTGGAGGAAGGCCGAAGGAGAGAGAATCGGATCGGAAGTCGGTGACGAGGTTCGGTAGACGACGGTTTCCGAGTTCGTTGATCGTGTTTGTGGTTTGGTGTATGTTTTTTCGGTTTTCTTCTGGATCTCTATAAGACGATATTTTTGTTATTAATTTAAGGTTGAGTTTTGTTTCAATGTTTCTTTTTATTGATTATTTTAGTTTCTTAGTCATGAGTAGTGAGTAGTTTATTTTTCTAGGGTCGGGGTTAAGCCCGGCATAGTCGAGCATGTTGGATGAGTAAGATTGTGTGTTGATTGCCTTTTATCTTTTATTGAGATTGTTTGTTGTGTTTAATACCGAAACGGAAGTTGAGGTAATTTGAGTTTTAATTTGATTGAAAGAGAAAGTTAGTAACTTGAAAGTTGATATTGTTTGAAAACGAAAGTTTCAAGCTTTAGATCCAAAACAAGCAATTGAGTGAGTTAGTTTATGAAAGTAGATTAATTTACTTGTAAAGTCAACGAAAGTTGATGACTCTATCTATTTAAAGGCATGATCTTATCTTCTTACGGAATTCTTATGCTTGGCTATGTTGTGGTGTCCCTTGTCCTAGATTTTTGCTTTAATTTGAATTATTTCTGGTGAATCTTTGTTGCTGAGTACTTGCCTCGGTACCGAATTTTAATTAGAATTTTATTAGGACGTTAGTTGATATTTTTGTGTTCGGTGGCTCGGTAACGATCCTGACAAGGTCGTTAACGAGGCATCTCGTGAGTGTTTTGTTCAAATTTCTTTGATTTCTGTTAGATTGATAGACAAACAACCTTGCTTCCTGTGGAACGATCCTGACTCCACTGTACTCAGCGGGGTCTTGACTTACAAATTTATTTGTTGGCCGAGAAACCCTATCAACATCTTCATCCCTCTTCCTTGGCTCATCATCATCATCATCATCATCGTCTTCTTGTCTGACCAGTTTGAACAGAGTTCCCTTCCTTTGGGTCTCTGTTCCCATCTTTACGGATTTCTCGTTGAAGACGACATGGATGCTTTCTTCTATCTTCTTGGTCCTTTTGTTGAAAACCCTGTAAGCTTTGCTTTGAGATGAGTATCCCAGGAAGATCCCTTCGTCGCTTCTGGGATCGAATTTTCCAAGATTGTCTTTGCCATTGTTATGGACAAAGCATGTGCATCCGAAGGTCCTTAGATGGGAGATGTTTGGTTTTCTCCCCTTGATGAGCTCGTAGGATGTCTTCTTGATCAAAGGCCTTGTCATGGCTCGGTTCAAGATGTATGTAGCTGTAGAGATGGCTTCAGCCCCGAAATACTCAGGAACTCCGTTTTCAATCATCATGGTCCTGGCCATATCCTCCAAGGTCCTATTCTTTCTCTCGACCACTCCGTTTTGCTGAGGAGTGCGAGGGGCCGAAAAGTCGTGAGAGATCCCATGTTTGTCACAAAAGTTGAGGAACTCTGAGTTTTGAAACTCAGTTCCATGATCAAATCTGATTGCTTTCAGCTTTAGCCCCAAGCTTAATTCTGTTCTTTTGATGAAGGACTCGAATTCTTCAAATGCTTGTGATTTTGCCTTCAAGAAAATAACCCAGGTGAATCTTGAAAAATCATCAATTAAAACATACATGTACCTTTTTCCACCGTAGCTGGCCGTTCTCATGGGACCACAGAGATCCATGTGAATTAGCTCTAAAGGCCTGGTTGTGCTTACAACCTTTTTGGGTTTGAAGGAGTTCCTGGTCTGTTTCCCTCGAACACATGCTTCACACATTTTGACTCCTTCGAGATTGATTCGTGAAAGACCAATGACCAGATCCTGTAGATAAAGCTTCATAATTTGATTTACACCTGCATGTCCCAGTATTTTATGCCAAAGTTCCGTGTCATCTTGGGAATTTGCAAGACACAGCTTCATTGGTGGTTCAAATTCTGTATCTACTACATAAACGTTGTTGTGCCTTCTTCCTCTCAGAATCACTTTGTTTGTCCTTTTGTTGATGACTAGGCATTCGTCTGAGTCGAAGGTGACAATGTTGTTCCCTTGATCACATATCTGGGCAACACTTAACAGGTTGTAACCCAGATCTTTCACCAGGTTGACATTGCTGATTTTGATTGATCTATTTAGCAACACTTCTCCCTTTCCAATTACTTCTCCCTTGTTTTTATTGCCAAATGAGACATGGCCTCCTTCGGCATGAGTGTGGAGTGAGATGAGGATATCCTTGTTTCCGGTCATATGGTTCGAGCATCCACTATCTATGAACCATGCATTGTTCCCTCTCACTACCACCTACAAGGAAAGGTTAGTGTTTTGAGACCCAGGCAAGATGACTCTTGCCAGGTCCCTTGCAAGGGAAAACATTATCATTCAAGATATAGTCAACAATGTTGATGTCTTGAGAATTTTGAGAGTTGGAGTTCCTTTGGTGATTAGCATGATGTTTTTGTTTATTTAGGAACTCACGGTTTCTAAGGGTTTGGGCTCTCTTTTTGGGACATGCTTCCTTGTAGTGCCCATGAGCACCACAGTTCCAACACGTCTTGTAGTATTCTCCCAAGTAGTATTTTGGGTGTGGTCTCTGGATTCTGTTCCTATCCATGGTTTCCTTATTGTACACCCGTGACCCGTTTCCCTTAGCAATTTGGACATAAAGTCTATGTCCAGTGTTCCCAATGTAATAATCTCTCTCGCCACCATTCCCACTTTCTAGGACCCTGATTTTCTCCTCAAGATGAGCATTTTTCTGTTTCTCACATTGAAGTTCTAAGGCCCTACACTCATGGATTTCATGTTCACTCAAGGGTGACTTTCCATTCTTTGAGCACTCACCTTTGTATCCTATGCCGTGTTTGGCTGGGACAAACTTAATTTGAGAACTAGAGGCTTCAAGATGTTCTGGAGTCTTACTCAGGTTTTGCAAGAGGGTGTTCTCATCTTTCTCTAGAGTTTTGATTTCATTTTCTAGATCTACGATGTGAGACACATGGGACTTGAGTTTTTCGAGAAGGGATATGCAGTTGGGACAGGGTTCAAGACTAACTAATTGAGCATTTATGTGTTCCTGTTTTTCCAACTTGTTTTGCAGTTTTATGTTATCTTTGACAAGACTTGAAAGGATTTTCAACAGCTCAGGTTTTTCATAGTTATTTAGAGAAGCAAGAACAGTTTCAGTGGTTACCTCACTGGGTTGTTCCCCAGTGGTTTCTCCTATGGCCATGCCACACATGTCTGGGAGTGCCCATGACTCGGGATCTTCGTCTTCATCATCGCTCCAGGTAGTGATGTAGGCCTTTTTCCCTTGCTTCCGGCCATCGGTTCCATGTGGGCATTCCTTAGCGAAGTGTCCTTTCTTGTTGCACTTGTAGCATGTGACATCGGAGAGGTCCTTCTCTACGAGTTTTCTTTGGGAACTCTATCCTTTTCCCCAGTTCCCACTGTTTCTTTGGAGCTTCCCTTTGTAGAAGTTTCGAAGAGCCTTTGTTACGAGAACTAGCTCCTCATCCTCTTCTTCTTCGGAGTCTTCGTGTTGTTCTTGGGTTGATTTGAGCATCTTCTCGATCTTGAATGCGATCCCTCGATGAGCTCGAGTCTGTTCCTTATCATCGATCTTTCTCTTCTCGTGTCCCACTAGCTTTCCAAACACTTGATGGAGCATGAGTGTTCTATTTTCCGGATTTTCCTTGAACATTGTTCTCTCGTTTGCCCATTCTCCAGTCAATCCGTTGAAGAGCTGTTGGACCTTCATCTTATGGGTGATTTCTTCTTTGGTGATCCCCAAGCCTTCCATTTTGGTGCAAAGTCCTTCAAATCGGGACTGGTAGCTATCGACAGACTCTCCCATCTCCATTTGGAAGTTGTAGAACTCCCTTTTTGCATTCATCTGAAGATCTTCTCGGAGATCTGAGTTCCCAACGTGCATTTGTTGGATGGCTTCCCACATTTCCTTAGCTGTGTCAAGATTTGCTACCCTGTCACAGTATTGTATGCACATGGACCTCTTCAGGTACTGTTTGGCTTTGTAGTTTGCCTCCATACACTTGTATTCGTTGGGTCCCCACTTTGAGAGGTCGTTGACTATAGCTGGATCGATTTCGAAGTTGCCTCTCTCTATAACACACCAGGCTTGGTAGTCTTGGCCACGCATCCAATCCTTCATGTCGCGTTGCCAGCTTTCAAATCTTCCCGTAATAAGCCTTGGCGTCTTACTGGTGTTGTTCCCCACCTGAGTATGTTCCTGAGCCATTTCATACCTGCGATGCTAACACAAATCTACAGCACAAGCTCTGATACCAATGTTGGATCGTAAACCGTTAGCAAAGAACTTGGGAACTGGCAATTAAGCTGTTCCCAAGGCAGCGGAAGTAAACAGTTCGCAAGTATGAAAGACAGTAAAAACACAGTTCCTTTATAGAGGAACCCCACTACAACCAACTAGTTGTATGGGTAAACCTCTACCTCCTCTTGGAGGATTTTGAATGACTTATTAATATTGATTGCTTTGTTCCTTAGTTACAACAGCCGGATTCACACTTCTCTGTTCCTACGAGTTCTTCCTAATTCTAGCAACACTAGTAAATCCTCTCAACTGAGTTCATAAGCTCACAACAGCAAAATAAAAATAACTCAAACCTTACACCGACTTCTTAGTTCCCTTGTCCTTGGGAACTTCGGCTTCACCGTCGTCGAGATCACACACTCGCCGGTGGGGACTTCTCTTCCTTTTCTTTCTTTTCTCAGGTGTGGGTGTTTGTGAGTTCTGGGAGAAGTACTCAATCCGAGTACTATTCATTTGGCTTTATAGTCCAGGTGAGCTTGGGCAGTCGCATCTTTCGTTTGTGTCTAAAATGCCCTTTGCTTGATGCCCAAGTTGTACTTTCTTCACATGTGACTTTGGTTTGAACTAGGTCAACTTCTTGGATCAATCGGACCGTTGGATAAAGCGTGACAGTCTGATCCTCAGACCTTCTTCGGGCTGTCCGAGACAGAATCCCGTGATCTGCGCTGAACGGTCATTGTCCTCACATGTGAGTTCCCACGTCATGGGAACTGTCTTGTTCAGAGTTCCCTTGATGGAAACTCTTCATCGTTGTAAGCTTGTGTTCTCTTGATCATTTCTGGGAGTTCCCACTTCATGGGAACTTTCCTCTTCAGAGTTCCCTTGATGGAAACTCTGCATTGTAGGCTTCTGTGGCTTTTGGTCATTCATGGGAGTTCTTGGCTGTACCTGTGTTCCTTAGAAATACTTGAACAAACCACATTAGTTCCCTATGGTGTTTGTCATTATCAAAACTCGGAGAATGACATCGTTGATCCGTTGTTTAGAACTAGAGGTCCCAACAACGTCCCAACAGCTTCTAACTAAAGAGGTTCATGAATCAAGAGGACATAGGGGTCTAGAAAAGACTTTAGAAGGTTTAACAGAACACTATTATTGGCCTAAGATGAGTAATTATGTGCTTAGATTTGTCAAAAGTTGTGTTGTATGTGCTAAAGCTAAATCTAGACTTAACCCTCATGGCTTGTACCAGCCCTTGCCTATTCGTAGTTCATCTTGGGAGGACATTTCTATGGATTTCATTGTTGGATTGCCTAGAACTAGGAAAGGTAGAGATTCTATATTTGTGGTAGTAGACCGTTTTTCTAAAATGGCTCACTTTATTCCATGTCAGACGACTGATGATGCTGTGCATATTGCTGATTTGTTCTTTAGAAAAATTGTTATATTACATGGCATTCCTTGTTCTATTGTTTTAGATCGTGATGCTAAGTTTCTGAGTTATATTTGGAAAATTTTATAGTCTATGTTGGGAACTAAATTGTTGTTTTCTGCCTCATGTCACCCACAAACTGATGGGCAAACTGAAGTTACTAATAGAACGTTAGGGGTTTTACTTAGAACTATGCTTAAAGCTAACCTCAAACGTTGGGAAGATGTTTTGCCTTTTGTGGAGTTTGCTTATAATAGGTCAATCCATTCAGCTACAAAAATGACCCCTTTTGAGGTTGTTTATGGGCTGAATCCAAGGCGCCAGTGGACTTGACGCCTCAGCCATACAAGGGAAAAGAGAGCTTTGATGCTGACAAAAGAGCTGAGTTTGTGAAGAAGCTACATGAGAGTACAAAGATGCACTTGGAGAGGAAATCCATGAAGTATAAGGCCCATGCTGATAAGGGTCGAAAATAGGTTATCTTTGAAAAAGGTGATCTTGTTTGGGTGCATCTTAGGAAGGAGAGGTTCCCAAATCAGAGGAAGAATAAGCTAGATCAGCGTGGAGATGGTCCATTGATCGCTCTCGGATGCGAGGATCAAGAGATACAATTTATAACCCGACCCCGTTGTAGTACGTGGTGGGTGTCGAACACTCGGGAAGTCTACTCGATCGATGTGCCTAGATACTAGGGAGCTAGAAAGGAGAGCATAAAACAAAGAAAAACAAAGAAAACAGTCGGGACCGACACTGAGGTCACGTTGGGGCCGAGGTTGGCGACAAGAGGAAGTCGGGACCGACACTGGGTAAGTCGGGCCCGAGGTAGCTGGGGATGTCGAACTCAAAGATTTAAAAGTAGATCTTGGGTTTTTTGGGTTCCTTCCCTAGTAGATTAAGGCCTTTCCACCCCAATTCAGGCAATGAGTGATGATCGGACTAGGATCGAGTGCTTTCGCCCTCGTTCCAACCACATCTACACCTCGATCCATGGGGAAATCCCCTTCGAAGCAAGGTCTTGAGATTGACACATGTTCACTTTCGCGACTTTGCCAATCTCAAGCCTTGATTCCCAACTTTCGCAAGGAATTGTAGCTCTATGTAAAGTGGGTTCCTTAGATCAAACACTCAAGGCTATGGAATTGGGGTTTCTAGCCTAAACCTAGCTAGGGTTTTCCCCCATAACCCAAGATCAAGGAGATCTACTCCATGTGACAAGCAAAGAAAGAAATCAAATCAAAAGGGAAAGCAATCATCATAATCAATCTCAAAACAAAGCAAAGTTTCATTCAAATCCAAAGCAATCCACAAATTCAAATCAAAGGTTTTCAAATCCACAAGAACAAAGCAAATCAAAGTAAGTCTACCAACAAAACCTATCAAGCCTTCCTCCCTTGGCCGATTCTCTCTCTCTTCCTTCTCCTCTCCTTCCTCCTTGCTCTCCAAGAATCCTCTTGGCTCCCTTGGAACCCCCTTTTTTTTGTGTGTGTGTGGGATCCCCCCCTTGTGAGGGTGTGAGAGAGGCCCCTTGTGAGGGTGTGAGAGAGGCCCCTAAATTAGAAGACAAGAGGGCCTTTTATAGATTAAATGAGGGGCAAAAGTGGAAGTTCACAAATTCGTGCCTTGCAGCCCAAGTAGTCCAGTGACCGACTCGGCCCGACACGGAGGAACCTCGGGCCCGAGGTACTGTGCATCTCGGTCCGGGGTGGAAATCTCCCAAGTCGGGCCCGAGGTTGTTGCAACTCGGTCCTGACCTCGTTCCACCTTCTTCTTTGTTGGCTTCTCTTGTTCTTCTTCATGGCTTGCTTCTCTCTTTCCCGCTTTAGCTCGGCCTTGCTCCATGTCTCGACCCTCCTTCAATTTGACCTTTGATCCATGCCAAATTACCTACAAAACACATAAAATGCGCATAGTCTCCGAATCTCATAGAAATACGGGAACTAAGCTAAAAAGGAACAAAACGCACAAGAAAAGGGGAAAAAGAAACATATTTACAAAGGAAATCACATATGAAAACACCACCAAATAGAGAGACATCAAAATACCCCATACTTAAACTTGCGTGTCCTCAAGCAATAACAATGTAAGCAAGACCGAAACATAATCTTCAAGTAAAGCCTCGTATGAAAACACATTTTAAGCACAAGTGATCGATATTCAAGCAAGATTACATCATCACACGTGATTAAGTGTTCCAAGGAATAAAGTCAATGCAACTAAGCCTCACTTTAGGGATATGTGAATGTGTATCACTCATCATGTGTTTGGGTTTAGCAATGAACACTCAAGCTCAAAAATCATGCAAGTAAGGACTTTACTATTGAAGCTAATATCACTAATTCCTCCACCTAGAGATGCCTAATGCAAAGTACACAAAGAATTTCGAACTTGGCTCAATGGAGGTCCTCAAAGAGGTTCCATTCGGCCGGGTTGTAATGGTGCTTTTGGTATTTTTCAAGGTGGGAATTATTTGGTCTTGTGGTGCTTACAATGGGGATTGAACAACCTAAACTCTCACCAACCTCACCAAATTCCACAATTATTTTCACACTCACCCAAAAGACTTAACATTTTCCTTTCAACCCAAAATTTCACTTAACATTCCACTTCATCTTTGCTCTTATGCTTTTTGTTGGATTTTCAACACTTTCTACATTTGGACCGACTTTCTTATGACATCGGGCCCGATGTTGCTTGTAACTCGGTCGGACCATTCTCTTCACTTAAGCTCTTTGCTTTATTCCACTTTATATTTCCAACATTTTCTTTCTTTTTTTTTTCATTTTTGTACAACAAAGATGCGCTACCCACATGATTCATAACACCATTCTTTGCCCTTAAATCCAAGAGAATCTCAACTCTTCAAATACAATCCAAACCTCTCTTCTAAAGTCCAATCCCATAAGGGTCAAGTCATATAAGGCTAGGAATAATATTTTTGAGGAGTTTCAAATAAAGGCTTAGGCTAGAACAAGGCTACAAACAAAGGATTATCTTCATGGTAGGATATGGAACATTTATGTGACTAGAAGAATAAAGTTCAAAATCAATGTGACCATGCTAGGACAATTCTCATGACGGTCTTGGAAAATAGATAAACACCGCAATAGCAAGTTTTACTAAGCATGAATGAGCTAATCACACAAGAAAAATGAGGGATATGCAAATATGAACAAGCATCCCTAAAATGGCCAAAAATCAATCTCACAAGGGTCACTCATACTTAGTTGCATAAGAACTCATCCTAGAACTCACATGTTCAATAAAACAAGCAAGATATCATGATCACATCAAAAGCAACATCATTTTTAGAGGCTAAACTATCCAAAAATATGCAAAGGAATTTACATGCTCACATCATCATTAGCTTTTATTTTGGCAATCTAAGATGGGAATTTCTAGTCCAAAACCTACAAAACACAAAATCTTTTTGTTGTTTTTAACACAATTTTTCAATTTTTTTATGGATTTTTTTTTTTTGCAAAAATTTCTCTAAAACCAAAAGCTAATCCATTCAAGACCAAATTAATCATCCATGTCATTCCACAAACCAATAAGCAAACATCTCAAATACAAACTAGAAACACAAACTAAATATCCTCAAAATAATAAACAAACATAAACAAGTGAAATCATGAACACACTTACCCCCACCCCATACTTAAAATTTTGATGTCCCCATCAAACAAGGAAACCAAAACTTAAAAGCAAGAGAGAAGAGTATGAAAAGCTCACAATTTCTTATTCTTCAATGGCATGTATAGAATCAATCGAAGGGGTTTTCACGTCTACGTCCTCTTTGGAGCCTTGTTTGCCGCTCCCTCTCGTACACTTGCTCTTGGTAAAAGTCTTGTGGTGGTGGTTGAAGTTGAGGCTCCGGGCGTGTCCATTGGTCCTCACGGGAAGGGAAGTTCCCGCTCATCCACGTGTTGTAGCTATCTTGGACCCGCCACCTTTGGTCTTCCACCTCCCTAAGCTCCTCTACCTCTCGTCTAGTGTAGCCGAGGGCCCGGTTCATCTCTTGTTGGCTAGCTTGGAAAGAGCTTTGTTGTTGAAGCATTTGTTGTTGTTGTTGGTACATTTGTTGTTGATGTTGGTACATTTGTTGTTGTTGGAGATTCACTTGATGGACCTCTTGGAGAACATTTTCTTGTTGAAGTTGGAGAAGAGCCATTTGGTTGGCTAAGAAGGACATGTCCACCGGTTGTGGTTGCTCGGGAAACACCATTCCCGGGCCGTATCATTGGGCATAGCCTTCATAACCGCCACCTTGGAATTGCTCTCGCCTTGCACTGCTCCCTTCTCCACGTTCATAATGCCTCGGGACCTCACCACCATGGAATGAACTGGACCGACGTTGAGGGAAGTCGGGCCCGACTTGGTGTGTACCTCGGTCCGCCAGTGTTGGAGCATGGTGCGTGGCTCGGAGGTCGGCCATCAAGCCTTGGAGGCGCTCATCGTCTTCAGTTTGCCCTTGATCGACATCCATGTCCTCCCCACGAGGTGCGAACACGAAGTTGTCTTGGTCGGAATCCGGTGTAGATGGAGGAGAGGTAAACCGAATGTGTTGAGATTGTTGTCGCCGCCCTTCTCTTGCACCTTCGGGGTCACCAAATGAGTGTGGCTTGCCGGCCCACACTTGGTACCAATTTTGATACTGAGAAAGGTCATAGAGGTTGTGCATTGGACTTCTTCCTTGGCCTTTCCACATGAGATGATGAAGCTCTTGTCTCCATTGTACCTACACACATCCAAACAAAAGGATCCAAGATAAACTCCATACAACCCAACAAAAGCACTCATCAACACACAACAACATTTCAACACAAAGGGAACCCCATACTTAGTCTCTAGACTCACATGCATCTCAATCCAACGTATATCATCATGGACATCTTCTAACAATGGCTAAGCAAATGATCATTCTACATCATGATTAGGCTATAGCCAACAATTAAACACATGAATCCACATGATATCACAAGAAGAGAGCAAAAACAACAAGGATCGACTTCCAACCTATATCGGGCCCGACTTACTCAACCTCGGTCCGACATGATGGACCGACTTCCTCAACTCGGGCCCGACTCTCCTGGGCACGTCGATCTCGACCTAGTTCATGCTTCGACTCTAACCTCAAATCAACCCAAATCATTCCATTATGCACTTAAATTTCAAATTCAACCACCAAACATCCCTAATCGAAGTTCTAAATGGATCTAAGCATGCATAAACAACTTTAAAGCTCAATTTCACAAATCATGCAAATCCACCATTGATGCTAAAGCTCAATCTCTCAATCAAACATGGCATTACTCAATCTACGCAATGAAAGCACAAAATTTTCAAAGAAATAAGTAGAGATTGAGTAACACATACCGGATTCGAAGAGTATTGAACTTTTAAACAAATAGGCAACTTAGAACTCAAATTTCCTAGATCTAGATCTAGATGGGGGATGAAGGAGTATATTGAACTCGAGATTTCTACTTGGATTCGGGTTTGGGAGGCCTTTTTGTGGTTGGAACGAGATGAAGTGGGGAGGGTGTGGATCGAGTATGGTGAGGGTAGGGGCGGCCGACTTTGAGAGTTTTTGAGGGAGAGGGGTTGTATTTTGGGAATGGTAGTTGATATGAAGATGATAGGTAGGTGGGGGATAATATTTAATGGGGGAAAGGGACAAATTAGGTAAAGGGCAAAATTGGCATTCCAACTAGTCGAATCAAGTTGGACCGACTTCATGGATCGACGTCCCTATGTCGGGCCCGACTTACCTGGGCTCGATGTGGGAGTATTCGGGTCGCCAATTTTACTCCATCCTCATGCAACTTCTTTCCCATATTTCCATTTAAATATTTCACCTCAAATCCTACACAACTTTGAAGGATGCACAACACCATAAATCCACAAAACACTAGATAGGGATTGGTTAGAGAAAAGCTAAGCTAAACTAAGAAAATCAAACTAAAATTACGAAAAGAAAGCTACTAGCTCGGGTTGCCTCCCGAGAAGCGCTCGTTTAGAGTCACTAGCTTGACTTCCTAACCTCAACCTTATGGCGGGTGAAACACGGTGAATTGCTCGCCATTGTTATGCCCATTCCCATTGCATTCATACCCATAAAACCACCAACGATGGTCTACATAGGCATGGCTCTCCGATCTCGGGCCTATCTCATCATACTCCTCCAACGGATGAGATTTCTCCTCCTTGCTTGCTCCATCATGTTTTTCTTTTCCAATATTAAAAGGATATGAGTAAGGATACTCTTCATCTCTTCTTGAGGTAGCGTTGATTGTTGACTCATTTGGATCCTTGAATTGCTCCAACAACTCCCTTACTTGTATTTGTTCATTGAAGCTTTCATCACCCCTTAATGCATCGACCTCTCTAGCAACTTCCACTTCTTCACTTTCTCTCTTGGCACTCTCTTCAAGTTTAAGAATGGCCAAGGCGTCCGGCTCATTCAAAGCTTTGTTGAAGTGAAAATCGACCTTCTCTTCCCCAATCTCAAAGGAAACCTTGCCGTTCTTGACATCAAACCTTGCCCCCGCCGTAGCTAAGAATGGTCTCCCTAAGATTATTGGAACCAAGGGATCCTCATGCATGTCCAAGATCACGAAATCATCGGGGACAAAGTACTTTCCAACCCGCACCGGAACGTCATCCAATATTCCTTTAGCCTTGATGATGGAACCGTCGGCTATAGTTAGGGACATATCGGCCGGCTCCATTTCACCCAAATTTGCTCTTCTCCAAATGCTAGTGGGCATCACCGAAACACTTGCCCCAAGGTCACATAAGGCTTGGAAATTTTTAGACCCCACACCAATAGTTATAGCAAATCGACCGGGATCTCCTAGCTTTTGTGGTAACTCCAAGGTCTTGACCTCATCTTGCATTTCCACTATGGACCTCTTCTTGCTCAAAATCTCCTTTAAGAACTTGGCATAAGATGGCATCTCGCTCAATGCATCGGTGAATGGGATGGAGATGTTCAAGCCTTGCAAGAGTTTGAGAAACCTCTTGAACTTGTTCTCTACAACATCTTTTGGCTTCTTCGAGGGATATGGAAGAATTGTTGCTCCTTGAATCTTGCTTGGATCATCTTCTTTGGACTTCCCTACTTCATTTGCAACGTTTTCTGAATGGACCGACTTGGGCACCATGTCGGGCCCGATGTTGTGAATCTCGGTCTTGGGCAAAGGAGTTGGATCGAGGTCTGTATACGTCGGTCCCGAGTTGCTCTCGACCTCGGTCCGTGGTGAAGGAGTCGGTCTTCTTGCTGGGTCGACTTCGGGGAACTTCGGACCCGACTTGTTGGGTAAGTTGGTCCGACTCTCTTCATTCTTCTTAGGCACGTGTGGCTCGGGTAGGTTTCGGCCACTTCTCAATCCAATTGCCCGGACTTCATTTTGATTGTTTTGAGCTCGAGGATTCTCCTCGGGTCGGCCCGGAAGTCTCCCACTCTCTCTCGGGGCTTGAGTCGCAATTTGAGCAAATTGATTGTCGACTTGCCTCCTCCATGCACCAAACTCATTGAATTGGGTCCTCATCTCCTTGAACCCATCTCTCATCTCTTGAGCAAATGTTTGTAACTCATTGAATCCCGGTGGTCTATATGGTGGTGGTGCACCCTTGGCTCGTTTTGGTTGAAGTTGTTGTTGTAGCCTTGAGCTTGACCGTTGTTCCACCGGCCATTGCCACCATTGTTGAGATTGCCTCGTCCACCGAAATTTCCTCGAACATAGTTTGCCTCCTCAATTCGCTCGGCCAAGCGCACTTGGCTCTCATTCGGAAAAACTTGTGTAGCATGTGCAAACGATCCACACTCCTCACAAGCTCTAGCATTTTGCTTGTAGTAGTGGACTTGCCTCTTAAGCTTGCTCACTTCACCTTCAAGGAATTGGAGCTTCACATCCCTATCAATGTCTTCTCCCTTTGGATCATATAACTTCCTTGCACCTTCACCTTGAGCTTTCACCTCCTTGCTAGCTTGACTCACCCCATACATGGCCTCATAATCGGATAGCTTGTCAAGTAGCTCCCAAGCTTGATCCGGTGTCAAGTCTATGAACCCACAATCGGTGTGGAGATTGAGCTTGTCCTTCGTTACCAGATTGATGCCTTGGAAAAAGATGTCTTGAAGCACATATGGTTGTTGGCCATGAGTAGGACATTGGCGCAACATCTCCTTGAAACGGTCCCATGCTTCGAAGAGGGGCTCATTCGGACCTTGTTGAAAGCTTGCAATCTTCCTTCTTAACTCGGTTGTCTTCGAGGGCGGAACTTCATCAAGAAAGCATCATAGAGTGTCTTCCAAGTTGTGATTGACCTAGGAGCTTGGCTCTCGAGCCAATGTGTGGCCTTGCCCCCAAGTGACCATTTGAACGCCTTTAGAAGCACATACTCCAATGTCTCCTCGTCGGTAGAGATTGTCTCACACATATCCACAAATCGTTTAACATGCTCTATGGGACACTCATGTGGACGACCCTCAAATTAATCACGCTTGATGAGGGAGATGAATTGCGTCTTGATCTCAAAATTCTTGGCAATATCGGGAAGCACAATAGCCGGCTCGGGTACCCTCAACTCCGGATGCATGTATTGGCGTGCATTCCGGGGTAGAGCGTTGAGTTGAGCCTCGGCTCTCATCCGTTGCTCCCGTTCTCTTCTTGCCACCTCCTCTTGATTGTCCCTCTCAAGTTGCAATCTAGCCATTTCGGCCCTAAGTTGAGCCAACTCCTCATCAACATGGAGAGCTTGATTCCCCATCCTTTTCCTTCTTCGGGCTTCCTTGAGAATACTTTCCGGATCACTCACAAACTCAAGCTCAAGTGTTCCTCGGGAGGAACGAGCTAGCATACACCTATGAAACAAAAACACAAACCAAAACAAATCAAAAACAAACAAAGGGTTTGGGCTATTCCCTCACCCAAATCACTACCAAAACACAAGAAACTCACCAAATTGGCACTCAATGCACTTAGACTTCCCCGACAACGGCGCCAATCTTTTGATCGCTCTCGGATGCGAGGGTCAAGAGATACAATTTATAACCCGACCCCGTTGTAGTACGTGGTGGGTGTCGAACACTCGGGAAGTCTACTCGATCGATGTGCCTAGATACTAGGGAGCTAGAAAGGAGAGCATAAAACAAAGGAAAACAAAGAAAACAGTCGGGACCGACACTGAGGTCACGTCGGGCCCGAGGTTGGCGACAAGAGGAAGTCGGGACCGACACTGGGTAAGTCGGGCCCGAGGTAGCTGGGGATGTCGAACTCAAAGATTTAAAAGTAGATCTTGGGTTTTTTGGGTTCCTTCCCTAGTAGATTAAGGCCTTTCCACCCCAATTCAGGCAATGAGTGATGATCGGACTAGGATCGAGTGCTTTCGCCCTCGTTCCAACCACATCTACACCTCGATCCATGGGGAAATCCCCTTCGAAGCAAGGTCTTGAGATTGACACATGTTCACTTTCGCTACTTTGCCAATCTCAAGCCTTGATTCCCAACTTTCGCAAGGAATTGTAGCTCTATGTAGAGTGGGTTCCTTAGATCAAACACTCAAGGCTATGGAATTGGGGTTTCTAGCCTAAACCTAGCTAGGGTTTTCCCCCATAACCCAAGATCAAGGAGATCTACTCCATGTGACAAGCAAAGAAAGAAATCAAATCAAAAGGGAAAGCAATCATCATAATCAATCTCAAAACAAAGCAAAGTTTCATTCAAATCCAAAGCAATCCACAAATTCAAATCAAAGGTTTTCAAATCCACAAGAACAAAGCAAATCAAAGTAAATCTACCAACAAAACCTATCAAGCCTTCCTCCCTTGGCCGATTCTCTCTCTCTTCCTTCTCCTCTCCTTCCTCCTTGCTCTCCAAGAATCCTCTTGGCTCCCTTGGAACCCCCTTTTTTTTTTGTGTGTGTGGGATCCCCCCCTTGTGAGGGTGTGAGAGAGGCCCCTTGTGAGGGTGTGAGAGAGGCCCCTTGTGAGGGTGTGAGAGAGGCCCCTTGTGAGGGTGTGAGAGAGGCCCCTAAATTAGAAGACAAGAGGGCCTTTTATAGATTAAATGAGGGGCAAAAGTGGAAGTTCACAAATTCGTGCCTTGCAGCCCAAGTAGTCCAGTGACCGACTCGGCCCGACACGGAGGAACCTCGGGCCCGAGGTACTGTGCATCTCGGTCCGGGGTGGAAATCTCCCAAGTCGGGCCCGAGGTTGTTGCAACTCGGTCCTGACCTCGTTCCACCTTCTTCTTTGTTGGCTTCTCTTGTTCTTCTTCATGGCTTGCTTCTCTCTTTCCCGCTTTAGCTCGGGCTTGCTCCATGTCTCGACCCTCCTTCAATTTGACCTTTGATCCATGCCAAATTACCTACAAAACACATAAAATGCGCATAGTCTCCGAATCTCATAGAAATACGAGAACTAAGCTAAAAAGGAACAAAACGCACAAGAAAAGGGGAAAAAGAAACATATTTACAAAGGAAATCACATATGAAAACACCACCAAATAGAGAGACATCATCCATTTCGAATCATCAGGAGAATTGGCCCAAATGCATATCATGTTGACATGCCTGGTGAGTATGGTGTCCATCCAACGTTTAATGTGGCTGATCTATCTCTTTATGTGCCAGATTTTGATTCCGACGTTGAATCAGAGACGATTCGAGCTCAAGTGGAGGAGAATGATGCAGTGAAGTCTTCCATGTCTCCAACCGACGTCGATGAGTTGATTCGAGTGCCTTCTGATGGACCAATTACAAGAAGTCGAGCTGAGAAGATTTCTCAAGGCATAACAACAATATTGATTCGATTGGCAACTATTATTGAAGAGCCAAGCAAGACGAAGTGGGTCTCGTGCATTCGACATCAATTTAGCCCGGATTCCATGGATTAATCATAGGGGCCGAAAATTCACTTTATTTCTTTATTTAGAAACATGTATTAATTTGTCTCACTTTAGGGCTGAATTTAGTAAGTGACCTGGTGAGATAAATTGGTATATCGGTCAAAGTCAACCCTTTGACTTGACCATTCTAAGTAGAGAAAATATCAGTATTTTCATTTATTTAATGATTGGCGTGTTTTATTTAAATAATGTAGAGAAATTCAATCAATAGGCTGATGTTAGTTGGTTGAGTCTTCTCTCTCCTAGTTGTTAGAGATATTATTAGTTTGTTAGAGATATTTTGAGTTTGTTAGGATATTTCCTTAAATAAATAAATCAACCATGATTTATTTTATTTAAGGGGATCAAGATAGATATAGTTATTGATATTTTATTATATCTTTGGAAGCAAGATATGGGGCCAAATTCTCTCTTCTAGGGCCGGCCACATAGGTTGCTTGTTCTCCAAGGATTAGCTTTGTATTCTACTATTTAAACTAGAGCATTTCATTAATAAAAATCAACTTGAGATTAGATAAACCCCAGAAAAGGTTTATCTACTCTTTGGGCTCTAAAACACACGTGTGTGCTTATGCTTGCAATTGGAGATCGATCAACATCAACCAGCCGAATTCTCTCTCTTTGTTTGTTCATAATTTGATTGATTGAGTTATTCAATTGAGATTGTTTTCGAAGTGATTGTTAAAGATCATTCTAGTTTATCAATCAGATTTAGCGTTAGAGCCAATCTGATTGAACTATCAAAATTGATTGTTCAATTTATCAAATCGGTTTGTTTGTTTCATAGTTCATGCTCGAGTTCTTCAAGTTACTTGCCTAATAAGTTTCTCACATTAAAAGCATTGTAGGATCGAATTTGATATTACAAGGCAAGATCGGGATCGTGTGGGTCATATACAAGATTATCAAGGAGGATTCCGAGACAATCACGTATCAAGTGGTATCATATTCCAGCGTCTCGCCAAGTAATTTCTTCTTTCCTTAATTTGCTTTCTAGTCAATTTAATTCAGTTTTTGATCCCAAAGTTTGCACCTTTTACCATAGTCTATTAACTTTGAGACGATAACTTGAATTTTCCCCACAACCAGCACCTATTTCCGCCAACCACCACCACGAGCCACCACCCTCCACCACAATCTGGTGTCACTCAACCACACCGCACCACCCCCCATCTCGGTTCGATCACCCCGCCACCAACCCTACTTTGATCGCACCACCCTAAACCCTAATCACCACCCTCCCCATCTCGTAACCCTAACCCTAATTGGCAGCCAGACCCTACCCTAACCCTAAATTGGCAGCCAAACCCTAGACCGAAACCCTACCATTCTCTAAACCCTAGAGCCAAACCCAAAAACCCTAAACCTAGGTTCAACCGAGACCTCACAAACCCTAGTCCTCCTTGTTGTGACTTGCTCCCCAAGTAATAAACCAATTAGGAGATTTTTAAGGGATTGTTGCATGTTTATTTGCTGAATTGGTTGAGTTTAGTTGCAATAGAGATTAGCAATTGCTTTCCTACAATTTTTATGAGTTTTTATTGCATGTTGCATGATCAATAGAGATTCATATTGCTTGTTGATATTTGTTGATTTTTTCTATTGCATCCTATCAAATTCGACCAGCCCTATCTTCTCTTGTTATTTTGGCTTCTAGTTGGTTTCATTGGTAGTTTAAAGTCACTTAGATAAAAAAAATCAGATTAGTTCGTTTCTGCCCTATTGCTTTTTGCATTCAATTTTTGCATTGCTGTGCTTGTTTCTTCATTCTAGCATAAGAGTAGATTGTGCATAAAGTTAAAAAAAATCAGAAAAGAAAAGTGATCTACCCTAGCTAGTTTCAAGCTACTTTCACCCCTAGTGATTGCTTGCTAGAAAAGTAGCTAAGTAAAAATCACTTTGAAGAAAAGTAGTGACGAAATAAAAGTCACTTTAGCCCACCATATTTCTGTCCTTGCATTCTTAAATTTGGCTTTATTAACTTGCATATAGTCAATTGAGAGATTACATGTGTTTAGAAGCTCATAAACGGATATTTTGCATTGCTTGTCTTATTGCATACTCGCTATTTGCTTGAACTGCATATTTCCTTTATTTATCATTAGTATACCACATCTACACTATATCTACCCCTTTACTCCCTCAATTCAACCCAAAAACTGAATAAGTTGATTGGATTGCTTTGAGGCAAGTTTTGGCTTGATAAAGGTGTGGTATTGCTTGTTGTGATTTTGCTTTAGAACACACTACTCTCTCTCATTTCTTGCTTATTTCAGGAACAATGGTGATCCCAAATGAGCCTAACCCGGCTGAATTGAATCTTACTAAGGAGGCAATCAAATTCATTAGGTTGTCTATTAGTGAGAGCATTAGAGATGGGCATCAACGAGATATTGAGGTTGCAACTACAGCCATGAACCCGAGAATGCAGCGCATTGAGGAGCAACTTACTACACTGATTGAATCATCTCAAGCAAGTCATAAAAGTGCCCTTGCAATTATGCTTACTAGTGACCTGAATAAAACCTCAGCTAGCAATAAGGGCAAGCAACATGTAGTGGATGAAGAGCATGATGTGCTTGCTAGCTACAACAAAGATCAAGATCTCCCAGCTCAATTTTCCCCCACGACAGGCCGAGGTAGAGGAAGAGGCATTGGGACGAGGACACCGCCGGTTACTTATCAACAATTCTATAATCAGCCAGCAAACCGGTTTCCTCAAGTCACTTATCATCAACAACAATACAACAATCCTTTTGATGATGTGACGTATGGCTATCCCGGGGAAGAAAGGCGCCCATGGCATCCTCCCCTTGATGATTTTTACAACCAAGCTGAGGTTGTAGAGGATATCCTACCAGCTTATGGAGTACAATGGCCAGCCAACAACAACAACGCTAACCAAAACGCCAATCAGATTGGTACGCGTGATATTAAGATCAAGATAGAACCATTCAGCGGAGAGCTCAATCAGGAGAAGTATCTAGAGTGGGAACAAGCTACAAAATTCATTCTAGATCACATGGGATATGAAGAATGGGAGAAAGTTGCTGTTGTTTTTATCCACTTTGTTGGGACCGCTAGAAATTGGTGGTTCCGAATGAAGGATGATAGAATTAGAAAGGCCTTACCACCTATTGAAACTTGGGGCAACTGAAGTTTGTCATGAGAAAGAAGTATGTGCCAAAAGAACACACCGAGCACATAAGACTGAAAGTTGTCACATGAAAACAAGGTACCAAGTCTCCAACTGAGTACTTCAATGAGCTAGAGGATTTGAGTTTCAAAGCGAATTCATCATTCCCAACGGTCTCTAAGGACCCAATTCATGGCTGGACTGAATCAATCAATTAAAGACACACTTGAGATTCAAAAAATTAAGGATCTCAATGCATTAGTGCATTCAGCCCAACTACTATATGAGCAGCAACAAAGGAAGAAGAAGGAAGCTTGGAATGCTCCAAAGAGGTATAATTCTAATCCTAGTTCAAATTCCACTTCTTATGCTTCTAACCCTTCTTTGAAGCAAATGGGAGCTTCTAGCTCACCTAAATCAACAGGTTTTCAAGGCCAAAGGCATCCAACAAATGCATCTCCAAATCAGCAAAGGGCACGTGATATTGTGTGCTATAAATGCCAAGGAAGAGGTCATTTTGCCAAGGATTGTACAAATCAGAAATAAGTGCTCCTTACCACCAATGGAGGATATGTGAGTGATGAAGAAATACCTCCAAATCAAGTGGAGGAGGAGAGCAATGGACAAGAAGATGAGGACGTGGAGGCCATTGAATCGGATTGCACCGAACAACCTTTAACCTTGGTAACAATGCGTACTCTTACTTTACAAGAAACACCTAGGCTAGATCAAAGGGAAAATATTTTTCATACTAGGTGTACTGTAAAGAATCAAGTGTTATGCGTGATAATTGATAGTGGTAGGTGATGTAACATTATTAATGCTAAGGTATTTTATCACTTGCAATTAAAAACTCAGCCTAGGGCTACTAGCTATGGTCTAAATGGCCTAAATGCTTCAGATGGTCCTAATCTTGTTACTCATCAGTGTTTAGTCCGTGTTTCCATAGGAAATTATGTTAATGATATCACGTTCAATGTGGTAAACATGGAATGCACTCATATCTTGTTAGGTAGACCATGGTTATTCGATAGGAGAGTTATATATGATGGCATGCTTAATACCGATTCGTTTAACTATGACGAGATGAGAGCGTCTCTTCTACCATTGTCGCCCCAACAAGTTTTACAGGACCAGGTATGAAGGGACCAATCTAGGGCACTTAGGCGTGTCAAGGAAGAGAAGGAAGAGGCCGAAGCTATGGCCAAAGCAGCGCCGCACCGCTCGGCGCCCGGTGCAACCACAAACACAAGCGGCGCTTCCCAGTCTCCACCCGGGCATTCTTGCTAAAATTTTAGGATAACATCGAGCACGAGTGGAGCTACTGAATGGGACCATGAACGCCGAGAAAATCCTCCAAAATCGTCCAAAGTGTCGAGCAACACTTCCAGCAGTGCACTTGAGAGAAAAACGGGGCTATCTCCCAAACTACACGAGCGTTTTGGCTCAAATGTTGAGAGAAATTCAGAGACTCAGAGAGCTACAAATCTGGAAAAAGAACACCTACAAAAAGAGCAAAAAATCGGCTTAAAAGGCAGTGTAGAAAAGCGCTCTCTCATTGCACAGTCTAGTGTTTCTTTCCCTAATTCTTTTTGCTTACATCTTATGAGGAAAGAGATACTAATTCTTAATCAAGATATTTCACATCTTCCAAAGTGTATACAGAATTTATTACAGGAATTTGAAGATGTGATGCCTGAAGAGTTGCCACAAGGCCTTCCACCAATTAGAGGCATTGAGCATCGAATCGATTTGGTGCCCGTCGCTTCATTATCAAACCATGTAGCTTATACAGCAAGTCCATAGGAAACCGCTGAGCTTCAAAGACAAGTGAAAGACCTCATGGACAAAGGCTATGTGCGTGAATCCCTCAGCCCATGCGTGGTTCCGGTGATTTTGGTGCTAAAGAAGGATGGCACTTGGAGAATGTGTGTTGATTGCAGGGTGATCAACCAAATAACAGTTAAGTACCGTCATCCCATTCCTAGATTAGATGATATGCTTGATGAATTGCATGGTGCTAATTTCTTTTCAAAGATTTATTTAAGAAGTGGGTACCATCAAATTAGAATGAGGGAAGGGGATGAATGGAAAACTGCTTTTAAAACTAAGTATGGTTTATATGAATGGTTAGTAATGCCTTTTCGATTAACTAATGCACCTAGTACTTTCTTGAGGCTTATGAACCATGTTTTAAGAAGATACTTAGGTAAATTTGTTGTTGTCTACTTTGATGATATCTTAGTCTATAGCAAAACCTTGCATGAACATGTAGATCATCTTAGGGCTGTTTTGGACACTTTAAGGTGAGAAAAGCTTTATGTTAATTTGAAAAAGTGTTCTTGTTTGCTCGGAGTCTACCATTTTTCTTGGTTTCTTGTGTCTAAAGGTGGATTGAAGGTAGATGAAGACAAGACCAAAGCAATCAAGGAGTGGCCACAACCGACTACCCCAACCATGGTGCGTTCTTTCCTCGGCTTGGCTAGCTTCTATAGGAGATTTGTGCATGATTTAGCACAATTGCATCCCCTCTCCATGAGCTTACAAAGAAGGATACGCCATTTAAATGGAGAGAGCAACAAGTGAACGCCTTCAACAATTTGAAGGACAGGTTATGCAACGCCCCGGTGCTCCAACTCTCTGACTTCTCCAAAGCTTTTGATATTGAAGTGGATGCATCTGGCCATGGCATAGGAGGCGTTCTCTTGCAAGACAAGAAACCCATAGCTTATTTTAGTGAAAAGCATAGTGGGGCTGAGTTGAATTACCCTACTTATGATAAAGAATTGTATGCTTTAATTTGGGTTTTGAAAACTTGGTCTCATTATTTGTGGCCTAAGGAGTTTGTAATTCATTTTGATCATGAGGCCTTGAAGTATTTGAAAGGCCAATCCAGACTTAGTAGGCGAGATGCAAGATGGGTTGAATTTATGGAGACCTTTCCTTATGTTGTAAATCATAAGAAAGGCAAAGAGAATGTGGTAGCTGGCGCCCTTTCTCGCAGGTACGTTCTCTTGAACCAATGTGATGTTAAGATCCTTGGATTTGCAATGATTAAGGAGTTGTATGCTAGTGATCCTCACTTTGCTGAAATTTACAAGAATTGCATGTCTAGGGGAGAAATAGATTCCTACTTTATTGATGATGGTTACTTGCTTAAAGCTGGAAAGTTATGCATACCTTCATCTAGTATACAAAGGCTTCTAACTAAAGAGGTTCATGAATCAAGAGGACATAGGGGTCTAGAAAAGACTTTAGAAGATTTAAAAGAACAGTACTATTGGCCTAAGATGAGTAATTATGTGCTTAGATTTGTCAAAAGTTGTGTTGTATGTGCTAAAGCTAAATCTAGACTTAACCCTCAGGCTTGTACCAGCCCTTGCCTATTCCTAGTTCACCTTGGGAGGACATTTCTATGGATTTCATTGTTGCATTGCCTAGAACTAGGAAAGGTAGAGATTCTATATTTGGGGTAGTAGACCGTTTTTCTAAAATGGCTCACTTTATTCCATGTCACACGACTGATGATGCTGTGCATATTGCTGATTTGTTCTTTAGAAATATTGTTAGACTGCATAGCATTTCTTGTTCTATTGTTTTAGATCGTGATGCTAAGTTTCTGAGTTATTTTTGGAAAAGCTTATGGTCTAAGTTGGGAACTAAATTGCTGTTTTCTACCTCATGTCACCCACAAACTGATGGGAAAACTGAAGTTACTAATAGAACGTTAGGGGTTTTACTTATAACTATGCTTAAAGCTAACCTCAAACGTTGGGAAGATGTTTTGCCTTTTGTGGAGTTTGCTTATAACAGGTCAATCCATTCAACTACAAAAATGACCCCTTTTGAGGTAATTTATGGACTGAATCCAAGGACGCCAGTGGACTTGACGCCTCAACCATACAAGGGAAAAGAGAGCTTTGAAGCTGACAAGAGGGCTGAGTTTGTGAAGAAGCTACATGAGGGTACAAAGATGCACTTGGAGAGGAAATCCATGAAGTATAAGGCCCATGCTGATAAGGGACGAAAACAGGTTATCTTTGAAGAAGGTGATCTTGTTTGGGTGCATCTTAGGAAGGAGATGTTCCCAAATCAGAGGAAGAATAAGCTAGATCAGCGTGGAGATGGTCCATTTCGAATCATCAGGAGAATCGGCCCAAATGCATATCATGTTGACATGCCTGGTGAGTATGGTCTCCATCCAACGTTTAATGTGGCTGATCTATCTCTATATGTGCCAGATTTTGATTCAGACATCGAATCAGAGACGATTCGAGCTCAAGTGGAGGATAATGATGCAATGAAGCCTTCCATGTCTCCAACCAACGTCGATGAGTTGATTCGAGTGCCTTCTGATGGACCAATTACAAGAAGTCGAGCTAAGAAGATTGCTCAAGGCATAACAACAATATTGGTTCAATTGGCAGCTGTTATTGAAGAGCCAAGCAAGACGAAGTGGGCCTCGTGCATTTGACATCAATTGAGTCCGTATTCCATGGATTAATCATAGGGGCTGAAAATTCACATTATTTCTTTATTTAGAAACATGTATTAATTTCTCTCACTTTAGGGCTGAATTTAGGAAGTGACCGGGTGAGATAAATTGGTATATGGGTCAAAGTCAACCCTTTGACTTGACCATTCTAAGTAGAGAAAATATCAATATTTTTATTTATTTAATGATAGGCGTGTTTTATTTAAATAATGTAGAGAAATTCAATCAATAGGCTGATGTTAGTTGGTTGAATCTTCTCTCTCCTGGTTGTTAGAGATATTATTAATTTGTTAGAGATATTTTGAGTTTGTTAGGATATTTCCTTAAATTAATAAATCAACCATGATTTATTTTATTTAAGGGGATCTAGATAGATATAGTTATAAATATTTTATTATGTCTTTGGAAGCAAGATATGGGGCCAAATTCTCTCCCCTAGGGCCGGCCACATAGGTTGCTAGTTCTCCAAGGATTAGCTTTGTATTCTACTATTTAAACTCTTGCATTTCATTAATAAAAATCAGCTTGAGATTAGATAAACCCCAGAAAAGGTTTATCTACTCTTTGGGCTCCAAAACACACGTGTGTGCTTATGCTTGCAATTGGAGATCGATCAACATCAACCAACCGAATTCTCTCTCTCTTTGTTTGTTCATAATTTGATTGATTGAGTTATTCAATTGAGATTGTTTTAGAAGTGATTGTTAAAGATCATTCTAGTTTATCAATCAGATTTAGCGTTAGAGCCAATCTGATTGAACTATCAAAATTGATTGTTCAATTTATCAAATTAGTTTGTTTGTTTCATAATTCAAACTCGAGTTCTTCAGGTTACTTGCGCAATAAGTTTCTCACATTGAAAGCATTGTAGGATCGAATATGATATTACAAGGCAAGATCGGGATCGTGTGGGTCATATACGAGATTATGAAGGAGGATTCCGAGGCAATCACGTATCAGATCGCGCATGATAGATTATATGTAGCAATCATGAGCCTCACTCAGATCGCACATGACAAATTATATGCCGCGATCACGAGCCTTGCTCGGATCGCGCATGATAGGTTATATGCGGCGATCAAGAACCTCGCTCGGATCGTGCATGATAGGTTATATGCATCGATCACGAGCCTCGGTTAGATCGCGCACGGTAGTTTATATGCAGCGATCACGAGCCTCGCTCGGATCTCGCATGATAGATTATATGCAGCAATCACGAGCCTTGCTCGGATCGAGCATGATAGATTATATGCAGCAATCACGAGCCTCGCTAGGATCACGCATGATAGATTACATGTAGAGATCACGAGCCTCACTCGAATCACGCATGATAGTTTATATGCAGCGATCACGAGCCTCGCTCGGATCGCGCATGATAGATTATATGTAGTGATCACGAGCCACGCTCGGATCGAGCATGATCGTTTTGGTTGTCTCCATCCCTAAGCGGCAAGCGATGGGCGGAACAACGCACATAAAACCGGGAATCTCCAACCCCAAGCTGGAAGCGAGGGGTGGAACAGCGCACATAATACCAGGAATCTCCAACCACAAGCGGGAAGCGAGGGGTGGAACAACGCACATAAAATCGGGAATCTCCAACCCCAAGCGGGAAGCGAGTGGTGGACTTTGCATAATCGAGAATCTCCAATTCCAAGCAGGAAGCGAGGGGTGAAATTTGCATACTTAAAATTGAGGATCTCCAATCCCAAGCGGGAAGCAAGGGGGTGGAACTTGCACATTTAAAATCGAGAATCTACAACCCCAAGCGGGAAGCGAGGGGTGGAACTTGCAAATTTAAAATCGAGAATCTCCAACCCCAAGCGGGAAGCGAGGGGTGGAACTTAATGACCGCGTCCGATTGTCAAGGTTTTCACATTGAGACAATATTTGGAAAACATCACGTAACCCTTTATTCACAAAATTTTGGTAACGAAGAGAATTCAGGAATTTTACATGTAATATCTTTTGAGCCGAGCGATATTCCATGTTTTGCTTAGAGTGCGTCCCTCGCTATCTTTGAGTTTAAAAGCCCTTGACGTGACTTCTTCTCCAAGGCGGTACGACCCCTCCCAGTTTGGATCCAGTTTGCCACCCTCGGTACGCCTCAAAACGAGACAACCCGTGACCAAAACTCAGGGCCTAACCTTCTTGTCATGATACACCGCCACTCGTCGTTTGTACTCTTTGGAGCGCAGTGTCGCGATCTCATGAAGTTCGTCTCTGAATAGCAATTCTACCTTGAGATTGGCCTCGTTCTCTTTCTCGTCGAAGTCGAAGACCCTCGCTGAAGAGACCAAGGTTTCTACGAGAACCAGTGCGTCCGCCCCGTAGGTTAGAGCGAAAGGCATTTCTCTCATAGTGCGACGTGCGATTGTTCGGTATGTCCATAGGACGAGCGGGAGAAGCTCCACCCAGCGGCCTTGCGCTATGCCCAGACGCTTCTTAAGATCGGACAGGATACAAGCGTTGACATTCTCCACTAGGCCGTTGGACTGGGGGTGGGACACCGAGGAGAACTTGAGGGTTATACCAAGCTCGGAGCAAAAGGTTCGAGTTTCCTCGTAGTCAAATTGAGGGCCACGGTCAGTCATGATGGTCATGGGGACGCCAAAGCGACACACGAGGTTTTTCCATAGGATGTTGCAGACCTTTGTCCCCGTGATTTTTACCATTGCCTCTGCCTCGACCCGCTTCGTGAAATAGTCGACGATGACCAGTATGTACAGTACCTAGCCCACAACCTTTGGGAATGGCCCTAAAATGTCCATCCCCCACATCGCAAAGGGGCATGGTGTGTGGATCGAGTGCAGACGTGATGTCGGGGCGTACTGGACGTTAGCGTGCTTTTGGCATATGTCACACTTCTGGACATAGGCTCTCGCGTCTTGCTTGAGGGTGGGCCAAAAATATCCCAAGTGGGCGATCTTATGTGACAAAGCGCGCCACCTGGGGTGGCCACCGCAGACCCCTTCATGTGCTTCAAACAAGATGTCTCTTCTGATACGGAATTATCTCCTCGACTGCTCGATGATGACAATTCGGTCTTGTTTTGGCCCGACCTTGACAAGTAATCTCTTTCCAACCTGATTTGCCTTCAAAGTTGATAACTTAATGAGCAAGAAACTTGAAATATAAATGAGAATGAAACTGATTTGAAGAGTTAAGATAACCAAAGAGATAGTTCAATTGAATTGGCTCTAACGCTAAATTCAATTGATGAACTAGGTTTGATCTGTAACAATCAAACTAGAACTAACTTAATTGATGAAATTAACAACTCAAATCTGAATTGAAACAAGAATAAATTGGTGATGATTATGATCGAAATTGCTTTAACACAATAGTTGCTTTAATGGCCCATAAACTAGATAAACCAATAGGGGTTTATCTAATTCAGGCTGAAATTTATTGAATGAATAACAAAGCTATTTAAAGAAAATACAAGGTAGAGTTGTCTTGGAGAAAAAGTCAAGGAGATCAGCCCTAGAAGGGTTGAAAGGTCCTTTTCTTGTTTTCCAAGATAACATATAATAATATAAAAACATCTAGCTAAGTCTCCTTATCTTAATTAAATCAAATAGATAATATTTGACTTATTTAGATAATAAAACTAAAAAGCTAATCCTAAAACTCAAAAAGATATAAATAATAATAAAGCAAGATATATTTCAGCCCTAACAAACTCCTATGGCCGAAATTATCATAAATATAATATCTAGAAATAGATAGAATTAAAACTAAAGATAAGATTCCCGTAAGACTTGAACAACTCTCAGTAAATCACAATTTTCGGCTCTTTTCTCTTGGATTCTGCTTTCGACGTAAACTACAAAGTTGTAGATCCTTTAATTATCTATCCAACGCAATTTGAATGGACTCGAGATCAATTTTCTAGCCCAAGTTATGACCATTTTACTCAGCACTGTTTTCCATTTGACGGGTTTCATAACTTTTCGAACTTTCAAAGCTTCATCCTCTTCCTTGGTGGCCTTGGACGCCATTGATGAACATAATCAAAGGATAATATCAGATCCATGAACACCTTCTTAAATTTAAATGATCGGGACCTTAGTAAAGGTCTTGGTTTTTGGCCTCCATTCGTCTTCAACGAATCATTCGCTTTGATCCTACCATGATTTGCATCATTCTCCCCCACTTGAATTCGACTTGTCCCCAAGGCGACGTTGTTAAAGAACAAAAGGACATGGTACAAATTCTCCAATGTAGAAAGATCTTCATTGAATTGTATAGGCGCCAATTCAAGCACGCTTGGGCATACCATAGTTGCGTCGTTTGTTGATATCTCTTCTTCGTCCTTAACGATGACTACAAGTGGGGTTGCCTTTGGTACCTCCTTAGGTTTCACATTGACCCATGTTGGGGCTGATCTAGGAGGTGGAAGGATCGGCGTTGATGATGACAGCGTTGGCCAAGCAATAGAATCTTCAATAGGATCCAAAGAAAGCAAATTTGGCGGTGCATCTTCTTTTTTGTAGTCCTCAAATTCACAAGTTTCCTCACCCATATGGCTGGAATATGTGAAAAGATTGTTGAATATTGAAGAGCACTCGTCATTATCTTCGATTAGGCACTCATCAGAGAAAATTTCGGGTTCGATGCTTTGCGAAATCTCCAAGTGAAGTTGAAGGCGCTGATAAAAATCCGCACTAACATACATTGAAGATCAATATATGATATCAAAGAATGAAACTTGTCTCAACCTGGAAAACTGATACCAATTGATACGTGATCGCCTCAGATTACTCCTCGGGGACCGAGTATTTAACCATACAGGATCCCGTTCTTGCCAGTAGTTCGATTTCCAACTTGATTTGCCTTCAAAGTTGATAACTTAATGAGCAAGAAACTTGAAATATAAATGAGAATGAAACTGATTTGAAGAGTTAAGATAACCAAAGAGATAGTTCAATTGAATTGGCTCTAACGCTAAATTCGATGAACTAGGTTTGATCTGTAACAATCAAACTAGAACTAACTTAATTGATGAAATTAACAACTCAAATATGAATTGAAACAAGAACAAATTGGTGATGATTATGATCGAAATTGCTTTAACACAATAGTTGCTTTAATGGCCCATAAACTAGATAAACCAATAGGGGTTTATCTAATTCAGGCTGAATTTTATTAAATGAATAACAAAGTTATTTAAAGAAAATATAAGGTAGAGTTGTCTTGGAGAAAAAGTCAAGGAGATCAGCCCTAGAAGGGTTGAAAGGTCATTTTCTTGTTTTCCAAGATAACATGTAATAATATAAAAACACCTAGCTAAGTCTCCTTATCTTAATTAAATCAAATAGATAAATATTTAACTTATTTAGATAATAAAACTAAAAAGCTAATCCTAAAACTCAAAAAGATATAAATAATAATAAAGCAAGATATATTTCAGCCCTAACAAAGTCCTATGGCCGAAATTATCATAAATATAATATCTAGAAATAGATAGAATTAAAACTAAAGATAAGATTCCCGTAAGACTTGAACAACTCTCAGTAAATCACCGTTTTCGGCTCTTTTCTCTTGGATTCTGCTTTCGACGTAAACTACAAAGTTGTAGATCTTTTAATTATCTATCCAACGCAATTTGAATGGACTCGAGATCAATTTTCTAGCCCAAGTTATGACCATTTTACTCAGCACTGTTTTCCATTTGACGGGTTTCATAACTTTTCGAACTTTCAAAACTTCATCCTCTTCCTTGGTGGCCTTGGACGCCATTGATGAACATAATCAAAGGATAATATTAGATCCATGAACACCTTCTTAAATTTAAATGATCGGGACCTTAGTAAAGGTCTTGGTGTTTGGCCTCCATTCGTCTTCAACGAATCATTCGCTTTGATCCTACCATGATTTGCATCATTCTCCCCCACTTGAATTCGACTTGTCCCCAAGGCGACGTTGTTAAAGAACAAAAGGACATGTTACAAATTCTCCAATGTAGAAAGATCTTCATTGAATTGTATAGGCGCCAATTCAAGCACGCTTGGGCATACCATAGTTGCGTCGTTTGTTGATATCTCTTCTTCGTCCTTAACGATGACCACAAGTGGGGTTGCCTTTGGTACCTCCTTAGGTTTCACATTGACCCATGTTGGGGCTGATCTAGGAGGTGGAAGGATCGGCGTTGATGATGACAGCGTTGGCCAAGCAATAGAATCTTCAATAGGATCCAAAGAAAGCAAATTTGGCGGTGCATCTTCTTTTTTGTAGTCCTCAAATTCACAAGTTTCCTCACCCATATGGCTGGAATATGTGAAAAGATTGTTGAATATTGAAGAGCACTCGTCATTATCTTCGATTAGGCACTTATCAGAGAAAATTTCGGGTTCGATGCTTTGCGAAATCTCCAAGTGAAGTTGAAGGCGCTGATAAAAATCCGCACTAACATACATTGAAGATCAATATATGATATCAAAGAATGAAACTTGTCTCAACCTGGAAAACTGATACCAATTGATACGTGATCGCCTCAGATTACTCCTCGGGGACCGAGTATTTAACCATACAGGATCCCGTTCTTGCCAGTAGTTCGATTTCCAACTTGATTTGCCTTCAAAGTTGATAACTTAATGAGCAAGAAACTTGAAATATAAATGAGAATGAAACTGATTTGAAGAGTTAAGATAACCAAAGAGATAGTTCAATTGAATTGGCTCTAACGCTAAATTCAATTGATGAACTAGGTTTGATCTGTAACAATCAAACTAGAACTAACTTAATTGATGAAATTAACAACTCAAATCGGAATTGAAACAAGAACAAATTGGTGATGATTATGATCGAAATTGCTTTAACACAATAGTTGCTTTAATGGCCCATAAACTAGATAAACCAATAGGGGTTTATCTAATTCAGGCTGAATTTTATTGAATGAATAACAAAGTTATTTAAAGAAAATATAAGGTAGAGTTGTCTTGGAGAAAAAGTCAAGGAGATCAGCCCTAGAAGGGTTGAAAGGTCCTTTTCTTGTTTTCCAAGATAACATGTAATAATATAAAAACACCTAGCTAAGTCTCCTTATCTTAATTAAATCAAATAGATAAATATTTAACTTATTTATATAATAAAACTAAAAAGCTAATCCTAAAACTCAAAAAGATATAAATAATAATAAAGCAAGATATATTTCAGCCCTAACAAACTCCTATGGCCGAAATTATCATAAATATAATATCTAGAAATAGATAGAATTAAAACTAAAGATAAGATTCCCGTAAGACTTGAACAACTCTCAGTAAATCACAATTTTCGGCTCTTTTCTCTTGGATTCTGCTTTCGACGTAAACTACAAAGTTGTAGATCCTTTAATTATCTATCCAACGCAATTTGAATGGACTCGAGATCAATTTTCTAGCCCAAGTTATGACCATTTTACTCAGCACTGTTTTTCATTTGACGGGTTTCATAACTTTTCGAACTTTCAAAGCTTCATCCTCTTCCTTGGTGGCCTTGGACGCCATTGATGAACATAATCAAAGGATACTATCAGATCCATGAACACCTTCTTAAATTTAAATGATCGGTACCTTAGTAAAGGTCTTGGTGTTTGGCCTCCATTCGTCTTCAACGAATCATTCGCTTTGATCCTACCATGATTTGCATCATTCTCCCCCACTTGAATTCGACTTGTCCCCAATGCGACGTTGTTAAAGAACAAAAGGACATGTTACGAATTCTCCAATGTAGAAAGATCTTCATTGAATTGTATAGGCGCCAATTCAAGCACGCTTGGGCATACCATAGTTGCGTCGTTTGTTGATATCTCTTCTTCGTCCTTAACGATGACCACAAGTGGGGTTGCCTTTGGTACCTCCTTAGGTTTCACATTGACCCATGTTGGGGCTGATCTAGGAGGTGGAAGGATCGGCGTTGATGATGACAGCGTTGGCCAAGCAATAGAATCTTCAATAGGATCCAAAGAAAGCAAATTTGGCGGTGCATCGTCTTTTTTGTAGTCCTCAAATTCACAAGTTTCCTCACCCATATGGCTGGAATATGTGAAAAGATTGTTGAATATTGAAGAGCACTCGTCATTATCTTCGATTAGGCACTCATCAGAGAAAATTTCGGGTTCGATGCTTTGCGAAATCTCCAAGTGAAGTTGAAGGCGCTGATAAAAATCCGCACTAACATACATTGAAGATCAATATATGATATCAAAGAATGAAACTTGTCTCAACCTGGAAAACTGATACCAATTGATACGTGATCGCCTCAGATTACTCCTCGGGGACCGAGTATTTAACCATACAGGATCCCGTTCTTGCCAGTAGTTCGATTTCCAACTTGATTTGCCTTCAAAGTTGATAACTTAATGAGCAAGAAACTTGAAATATAAATGAGAATGAAACTGATTTGAAGAGTTAAGATAACCAAAGAGATAGTTCAATTGAATTGGCTCTAACGCTAAATTCAATTGATGAACTAGGTTTGATCTGTAACAATCAAACTAGAACTAACTTAATTGATGAAATTAACAACTCAAATCTGAATTGAAACAAGAACAAATTGGTGATGATTATGATCGAAATTGCTTTAACACAATAGTTGCTTTAATGGCCCATAAACTAGATAAACCAATAGGGGTTTATCTAATTCAGGTTGAATTTTATTGAATGAATAACAAAGTTATTTAAAGAAAATACAAGGTAGAGTTGTCTTGGAGAAAAAGTCAAGGAGATCAGCCCTAGAAGGGTTGAAAGGTCCTTTTCTTGTTTTCCAAGATAACATGTAATAATATAAAAACACCTAGCTAAGTCTCCTTATCTTAATTAAATCAAATAGATAAATATTTAACTTATTTAGATAATAAAACTAAAAAGCTAATCCTAAAACTCAAAAAGATATAAATAATAATAAAGCAAGATATATTTCAGCCCTAACAAACTCCTATGGCCGAAATTATCATAAATATAATATCTAGAAATAGATAGAATTAAAACTAAAGATAAGATTCCCGTAAGACTTGAACAACTCTCAGTAAATCACGATTTTCGGCTCTTTTCTCTTGGATTCTGCTTTTGACGTAAACTACAAAGTTGTAGATCTTTTAATTATCTATCCAACGCAATTTGAATGGACTCGAGATCAAGTTTCTAGCCCAAGTTATGACCATTTTACTGAGCACTGTTTTCCATTTGACGGGTTTCATAACTTTTCGAACTTTCAAAGCTTCATCCTCTTCCTTGGTGGCCTTGGACGCCATTGATGAACATAATCAAAGGATAATATCAGATCCATGAACACCTTCTTAAATTTAAATGATCGGGACCTTAGTAAAGGTCTTGGTGTTTCGTCTTCAACGAATCATTCGCTTTGATCCTACCATGATTTGCATCATCTTCGGCCTCGGTTGGCACACATAGCAAGATAGGTTCAGCGAAGCCCCGACGATAGAGCCGGCCTCCGATGATGCAGTAGCGGGCTTCTTGCATTTTGAGCTTTCTAGCCTCTGCGGAATCCTCAAGGAGGATGCCGCTCTCCACATATCGCGTGATGGGAATCCTCCAATCCCCAAGCTTGAGAGAAAGAGCTTCGATGGTTACACTTTGTGAGAGCTTTCTCTCTACCATCACGTGATTACCCACTTCCAAGGGGAGAGCCGACCCCAAACTCGCAAGCGCAGCCGCCTTTGAGTTCACAGCGTGTGGGACGGATTCCATCACGAAGGTTTCTAGGCAAGACATCAAGGCTTTGACCATCTCCTAGTATACGGGCAGGAACCACGTTCTGGTATCATATTGTCCGTTCAGCTGTCGCGCCACTAGTTCGGAATCGGTGTACACCCTGATCCTGCGAGCCCCACTGAGTAGTCCCATCTGAACCCATCGATCATGACCTCATATTCGGCCTCGTTGTTGGTTGCGTCGAAGGCGAAGTTAAGGGCATACTCTGTTTCGATCGAGGGACCGACAAGGAACACGCCGGCCCCGCCCCCGGCGTTGCATCGCGATCAATCGACAAAGACTTTCCATTCCTCCGCGCTCTCATCAGTATCGAGGAAGGTCACCTATACCATGAAGTCAGCGAGAGCATGTCCCTTTGATACGATCGTCCTTGGTTGATTTATGGTGCGAGCGAGCGACTCCAGGAAACTGATGTTCGTGTTTTTAGTATAGTTTTTGATAGGTTTTCTTAGGTTGTTAGGTTTAGTTTTGATAAGTTTAGGGTTACTTTTGTGTATTTTTGGATAGTTTTGCATATTTTGTGAAAAGTATGGAAGCTACTCCGTTTTGTGTCTTTTTGTAGGTTTTAGCAAGGAAAAGGTGCTGTTTGGAGCTGAATTTGGAGAGCTATGATAAAAGATGGAGGAATACGAGGTGAAGAAGTTGAAGTTCAAGTTTTTGGAGAAGAAGTGTTTAAGAGACCAAACCCAGGCTCGTTAATGAGGGCTCATTAACGAGGTCACGAGATAGAATATTCGAGAGTTTGATTTTGTGACTTACCGATCCTGTGCGGGAATTTATTTCCGTGTCGGTAGAGTCTTTTTAATGATTTTTAGGGTTATTATATTATTTATTTTAGGTCTTGTTATCTTTCTAGATCTTATTTTTATCTTTTAGAATAGATTCTATCTTTTTAGGAAAGTTTTTATCCTTTAGTTTTTTTTTAGTTTCTAGCCTTTTTTAGTATAAATGCCCTTCTATCTAGCTTAAAAAGAAGGGAGGATCGATCATAGATAGAGTAGGGAGAGGAAGAAGAGTCGAGAGAGAGAGAGAGAGAGACAGTTCGGAGTTGAGATCGAGAGCTCGGTGGACGAGAGTTACCGGGGTCGTTAGTCGAGGTTTTGTTCTGGTGTTCTGGTGTTTTCGGTTTCTTCTGAATTTTTGTAAGACGATATTTATTAATTTGAGTAGTTTTTTGTTTTCAATGTTTTCTTTGATTGAAGTTATTTGTTTCTTAGTTATGATTAGTGAGTAGTCTTTTTATCTAGGGTCGAGGTTGAAACCCGGCATAGTTATGCATGTTTGGTGAGTAAGATTATGTGTTGAATGCCTTTTATCTATTGATGAGATTGTTTGTTGTGCTTATACCGAGATGAAAGTTGAGGTAATTTGAGTTGTTAACTTAATTGAAAGAGAAAGTTATAAACTTGAAGGTTGATATTGTTTGAATACGAAAGTTTCAAGCTTTAGATCTAAAACAAGCAATTGAGTGAGTTAGTTTATGAAAGTAGATTAATTTACTTGCTAAGTCAATGAAAGTTGATGCATCTATCTATTTAAAGGCATGATATTTATCTTCTTACGAGCTTGTGTGCATGACTATGTTGTGGTATCCCTTGTCCTAGATCTTTGTTTTTATTTGATTTTTCTTAATATCATATTCGTTACTGAGTTTGTTGGCTCAGTACCGAACTTGTCTAGGTCGTTAGTTTTGGAATTTTGTTTCTGGTGGTTCGTTAACGAGGCTGACAATGTCGTTAACGAGGCTGCTAGTGTGTGTTTTGCTTGCCTTGTTTGATTTTTAGTAGTCGATAGATAAACAAACCTTGCTTCCCGTGGAACGATCCTGACTCCCCAATACTCAACGGGGTCTTGATTATAAATTTATTTGTTGTCAAGAAACCCTCGTTCAACAAATTGGCGCCGTTGCCGGAGAAGCAACGTGTTTGTTTGTTTATCTGTGGGTCTGGGAATAGCCCGACCCCGTTTTTGTTTTTAATTTTTGTTTTCTTTGTCTTTTTTCTCAGCGTATGCCGGTAGGACGTCGAAGGCTTGAATTTGACAACGCTGGTTATTATTCAGAACCTGAACGTTCCCTGCATCGTAGACGCCGAGAGCATCGAGCCATGGCCACACCTGAAGAGATGGCTCGTCAGTTGGAAGTCCTCCAGACTTAGATGGAGGCGTTGAAAACCGAGAAAGATGACGCTGCTGTCGAAGTTGAGCGGCAACGAACTAACAATGCTCGTCTACAGGAAGAGCTGAATGCCTATCCGAGGAATGCCAAACAGTATATGCATCCAGAACTGAGGGTGCCAGAGTCTCCAATTGTGCTTCCGGAGATAGAGAAAACTTTTGAGATTAAATCTCAATTCATATCCTTGATCAAACGGGCTCAGTTTGAAGGGAAACCCTCTGAGTGCCCTATGGAACATATTAGAAATTTTCTTGATTTATGTGACATTATAGCTGTTGAAGGTGTCTCACTTGAATATGTTCTGTTAAAAGCTTTCAGGTGGTCTCTTGCTGGAAAGGCCCTGAGCTGGTTGGAGAGCTTACCTCCTAAGTCTATCAGGACTTGGAAGAACTTGTATGATCAATTTCTTACAAAATATTTCCCGCCTACCAAGACAACGTAGTTGAGAAAACGCATCACCTCCTATCACCAGCTGCCTAATGAGACTTTTGTTGAAACATGGGACAGATTTAAAGAGATACTTAGACAGTGCCCCACTCATGGGCAACCTTTATATGTTCTGCAAGAAATCTTTTTCTAGGGTATGAACGCAGAGACCCAGAACCGCATCAACACGCATACTGCGTGCGGTTTTATAGAGATTGACCCAACAGCTGCATGGGAATTGCTGGATAAGCTGTCCAACTATGATGCCATGTATGGAACCCAACAAACTCCACAGCCCCAGAAACGTCTCTACATGCCTAACCGAGAAGAAGTTGACCCAGATGTTAAAACTCAATTTCTACAAGATGAGGTCAACCGTTTGAAGAAGCTGGTAAGTTTTCTGAAATCCTCTCAATCTTGTCAAGAGTGTGGTTCTTCTGCCCATAGTACTTCTACTTGCACTAACATAGAGCAGGTTAGAGCCGCTAAGACAAAACCAACCTAGCTATTTTGACAGGTCAAACAATTATCAGGCGTGGGCCAATCAAAATCCAAATCCAAACTATGCAGCGCCTCTGCCGGATAGACGACCTGCGCCTTATCGACCTCTAGGCCATCAGGAGCCACCATCATTGGTTCAAGGGTTACAAGAAGGCATTAACGGAGTGACTAACAAAGTTAACGAAGTTCAAGCCAACCTGAACCAACAAAATAAAAGATGGGGAGAGTTCGATATATGGAAGAAGAATGTTGATTCCCAACTAGTGAACCTTGCTGCACAGATTCCGAGACCACAAGGGCAACTCCCGGGCCGCCCCGAGGAGAACCCTTGGGGACAAATAGTAGCGGTACACCTTAGGAGCGGAAAGACATTACCGGAACGTGTCCAAGATAAGGACAATGCTGAAGAAGACGCCACAGTTCAGCTCGGTAACGAGCCAGTAAGGGCGATTACCGAACTGGGACAACATGGTGACGAGGCTCCGAGTGTATTTAACGACCCTAATTCATGTAAGTCTTCTAATCTGAGCCTTCCTCCCCATTCCAGGGTAGTTAACGACCCCATCAGGGTCGGTAACGACCCACCAAGCGTATCTGACGACCCTAGTGTCGATCCGGTAGCATCACCTCTCGAGCCTAATTTGGTTCCGAGAATGGTCAAATCTCTTCCATTTCCCACTAAGAAATCTATGGACTCTACTGAGAGTAAGTTCAAGCGTTTCGTGAAGATTCTTCAGGGCATTAATATTTCCATCCCATTCACTGAGGCCCTAAGCGAAATGCCGGCTTACACATTGAAAGATATTCTTAGCAGGAAAAGATCCATCACAGAATTGCAGGATGAAGTCCGATCTATTGCTTTACCAGAAAAGCTTGGAGATACAGGGAGATTTGCCATCACAATTGGCATAGGCGACCACAAATACAAAGCTTTATGTGATTTGAGAGCTAGTGCTATTTTACTCCCTCTCTCAATATGGTCTAAAGCTAATATGGGACCACTAGAGCCGGTAGATATGAACCTCTACATGGCAGATGGATCATGTGTCAAAGCCACAGGAGTCGTGGACGACTATCCTATTCATGTCGGAAAATTCTTCATACCAAATGATTTCATCGTCCTCGACATGCCTGAGGATCCTCATGTCCCCGTTATCCTACGCAGGCCATTCCTAGCTACAGCAAGTGCCAAGGTCGATGTGCGGAAAAGACTTCTTACTTTTGAGATTAGAGAAGAACGTGTGGAATTCATCTTGGACCTAAACACAAATGACCCAACCGCGGTCGCAGAAATCGAGTTGACCCAACCAGAACTCAACATAGCTGATACTACCGAACTTCCACCAACATCAAAAGAGGACGAGACTCTCACACAGGACCCTGTCGAGCCTCCTTGGCCCACTAGCAAGTCTCACATACAAGGAAATAATCAAGGTGAGTACTCTTCTTCTTACCTTATTCCTACACCATGCCCCACGACATATGCTATTGAGGAGTCCAAACCGCCTTGGTTTCCAGATTTCACTAACCCATATGTAGGAATACCGGGCATACTCATAGAAGACAAGGGACCTAGCTTAGTGACTCAAGCAAACAACGCCTGCAAAGCTAAGTATGGGGTATCTCGAGACCCTGACATAGCTACAAAAGAGCCACCTTAAGAAAGGAAAGTACGTCGGGCTGACGACGTTAAACATAGCGCTTACGGGAGGCAACCCGCTCTTAGTATAGACTAGACTTTTTCTTTTTAGATTCTTTTTCTTAGCTTTCTTTTGAGTTCTTTTTAGTAGTTTTTAGGATAGAAATTAGGATAAGTTTTGAGCTAACAAGATGCAGGAGAACGCTCGAAAAATCACTCAAAGAGGCTACGTTGGCTCGTTAACGACCCACCCAGGGTCGTTAACGACCCGGTTTGACGATCCGATTCGGAAAAACGGGCAATTAAGTTTTTATTTTTTTTATTTTTTTTACCCTAATCTATCTTCTACCTACCCCCAAGCCACCGCCCCCTCTATCTTTTCCTATCCTTACCCTCTCCTATATAACCCTTTTTACCCCCCTAAAAATTTTCACTCTCAAATCCTCAATCCTAAAACTCCAAACCCCTCAAAAATCCTACCAAAAATCTCGGAAATCCACCACCATCGATCGGAATCTCCCACTCCACCGACCGTCGGAGACACCATCGTTACCGAAGCTCGGAACCCCAAATTCCCACCGACGAGATCTATGCTCGTTAACCATCCCAATCCGATCCTTTGTTCTTCAATTTCTCGACTTTCCGGTATGATTTCTAAACCCTTACCCTTACTTACAAGATTCATGGTTTTTAGGGTAGAAATTTCATATTGGGATTGTGTTTATAGAGAGGGTCGACTTGCATGTTTGGATTTTTGCTCATAAATTTTGGTTGTGCTTAATTGTTCTTGTTCTAGGGAAGATTATTCATGTTAGATTCTCCATTGCAAAGAGTTGATTAAAAAAGCATGAATTTTTCTTGTCCTAGTATTAAGTTCAATCTTTGCCATGTCAATTTTGGGTAATTTTAGCATGTTCAGAATGGGAAATCGAGCAAGTATGGGGTACATAAACCCGATTGTGAGTCTAGTGAAAGATATTGAGGATGCATGATTGATCCATGGCTTGATTTTTGAGTTAATAACATTCGGATCCTGTGTACTGGTTCTCGGCAGCTCGTTAATGACCCACCCATGCTCGTTAACGACCCTGTGCAGCTTCAAAGTGTATAAACCAGTCCAGATTCTTTAACGACCCAATAGGGTAGTTTACAAATAATTCCGAGGTTATTTTGAGACCAAATATGTGGTCTCTTGCCTATCTATTTTGAGTGGATTTTATCTTGGAAAAATCATGATTGTTTTGTAAATCTCATGGCAAGTTCAAGCAGACCCGCTACCCGAGCCCTGAAGAAGAGGAGGAATCAGAGGTCCCCATCTCCACCTCGCATGGACAATGTGATCTTGAACACCCAAAGCCAAGTGAATCGATACCGTTCCATTCTAGACAAGGACCACAACACTCGGTGGTTCTCGAAGTCAAGTGCCATACACACAGGGATTTACACGGATGTCAAGGAGGCCTTCATTTTTCTCGGTGTGTCTCATTTGCTGAAGTGTTGAGAGGGTTTCTTGACAACAAATAAATTTATAATTCAAGAACCCGCTGAGTATAGCAGAGTCAGGATCGTTCCACAAGAAGCAAGGTTGTTCATTTATCAACTTCTAAAAAGCAAACAAAATCAAGCAAAAACACTCACAAGCAGCCTCGTTAACGACGTTGTCAGGGTCGTTAACGAACCACCGTACACAAAAAGACTCAACTAACGACCTAAATAAATTCGGTACCGAGCCAAGTAACTCAGCAATGAAATTCACTTAAGATAACTCAAATAAAAACAAAGATCTAGGACTAGGGACACCACAACATAGTCATGCATATAAACTTGTAAGAAGATAAGATCATGCCTTTAAATAGATAGAATCATCAACTTTCATTGACTATCAAGTAAATTAACCTACTTTCGTATCCTAATTCACTTAATTGCTTGTTTTGGATCTAAAGATTGAAACTTTCGTATTCAAACAATATCAACCTTCAAGTTACTAACTTTCTCTTTCAATCAAGTTAAAAACACAAATTACCTCAACTTTCATCTTGGTATGAGCAAAACAAACAATCACAATAATAGATAAAAGACATTAAACACACAATCTCACTCATCAAACATGCTCAACTACGCCGGGCTTAACCCCCGATCCTAGAAAAGAAGACTACTCACTAATCATAACTACTAAACAAATAAATTCAATAAAAGACATCATTGAAAACAAATTACTACTCAAATTAAATAGAAAAATCCGTCTTATAGAAATTCAAAAGAAACCAAAAAGAGAACAAAACACCGAACCAAAATCTCGATCAACGAACTCGGTAACTCTCGTTCACCGACCTCCGAACTCGACTCCGATCCTCTCGCCTCTTCGGCTCTTCTTCCTCTCCAAAAAATTCTCTAAAAGTCTGACCTCCTTTTTCATGCTAAATAGAAGAGTATTTATACTAAAAAGGCTAGAAACTAAAAAGACTAAAAGATATAACCTTTCCTAAAAAGATAGAAATAAAACCCTAAAAGATAGAAACAAAATCTAAGAAGATAACAAGACCTAAAATACATAATATAATAACCCTAAAAATCACAAAAAGATACTCTATCGACACGGAAATAATTTCCCGCACAGGATCGGTGAGTCACAAAGTCAACCCTCGAAATTTCTATCACGTGGCCTCGTTAACGAGCCCTCACAACCTCGTTAACGAGCCTGGGCTTTGTTTCTTCCACACTTCATCTCGTAAATCTTGAACTCTGACTTCTTCAATCTTGTATTCCTCCCTCTTTCACTGTAGCGCTCCAAATTCAGCTCCATATAGCACCTTTTCCTTGCTAAAACCTACAAAATACACAAAATAAAGTAGCTTCCATACTTTCCATAGAAATATGCAAAACTATCCAAAAACACACAAAACTAAACCTAAACTTATCAAAAATAAACCTAATAAACAAAGAAAACCTATTAAAACCTATACTAAAAATGCGAACATCATGAAGAAGGAAAATCTACCACACTTTCCGGCCCTCACATCCGAGTTCCTGGCCACTCTAGAGACTAGTTTTCCATCGAAGGCTTCGGCGGGACGTATCCGGTTTAGGCTCGGTAATGTGAGCCGTGAGTTTACCATGGCGGATTCAATGCAATTTTGGAGCTCCCAAACCCTTCTAGAGAGTATAGTTTGAAAGACTACAAGGTGACACGGACTTGGAGCTACATCACCGGGGAGGTCCATTCCTCCACATTGGCATTATCTAGGGCAAGCATCATCAACCCCATTTTCAGGATCATTCTCCGAGTCCTAGCCGCTACAATCTGGCAAAAGAGAGAGTTGAACAGGCCAACAAGGACAGAAGTTGCTTGTCTCCGCACTATCCTTTTCGAGGAGCCCGACCCTTTGAATTTGGGGTATGAATGGCTCTACTACATAGAGAAATCAACCAAGTCCAAGGAAGTATGGTGTGGTAACTTGGTTAGTCTTTTGGATACAAACCATGGAGTCGACCTCACTCGCTACACACCGGCTCAGGCTCAGTTGCTCAACAAGAACTATTGGTATAGCTCCAGTATTTTCATTCAAGCCGAGGGAGGGTTCAAGACCAAAGTTCAAGGCCGCATTGTTGTACCCACCCTTGACAATCTAGAGCTCTTATACGTACCAATTTGGTACGAGGCATGGACGGGTCATGCTTTCCCGTTAGAGCCCAAGCCGAAGGATGAGCTATCGCTTCAGCCGTGTGTGTCCCGGTTTGAAAGAGAGGAAGATGAGATGGATGAAGATCAAGATGAAGATGAGGATACCGACTTAGCTGGAGAAGACACTGAGGAGGCCAACACAGAAGGCGGCACAGAGGAGCTCAACCTCGAGGAAGAAGACTTGGACACAGAAGTTTTAGGCAACAACGTCCTCGTTGACGAGCCCACCAGGCTCGTTAACGATCATTTTCAGACTTCTACATATGCTCCTAACGAGGTACCCAGCGTCGTTAACGAACCGCCGAAGGCAGCTACCGAGCCTCCGCAAGCTCCTACCAACCCCTACTCTTATGGACTCGTGCCATACAACCCGGTGCTTCACCATGATCACTTTCAACCTCACTACCCACCACCTCCTCAACCTGAGTACACTGGATCGAGTATTCCGCCACCATGGGCCGAGGATCTTTCTGCACAGATGCAACAGCTTCACATCCAGCAGGACCACATTCATAGGAGGATGGATAGATGGGAGACTGTCTATTCCGCTCGGATGACATTTGAGGATGATAGGCATCGCCAGAGAGAGACAAAGGATGCTGAGCATTGGAGGACGATGTACAACTTCATGGGGAACTTTGAGCACTATTTTCCTCCACCTAACCGTTGATTCAGCTTGAAGATGTTTTCCTTATTTTCCACTTCTGAGACTTTGTAAGTTTTTGTTTTCTCTTTTCTTGTTTTCTTGTGTTTTTCTTTTCTATTTCTTTCCTTCTTCTTATTTTTCTTATAGTGGGGACACTATAATTTTAAGTATGGGGTGAGAGAAAGTAGAATGTTTTGTGTATTGTTTGTCTTTGGTGCTTTGTTTGCTTTAAGTAGTTTTTATTCCATAAAAAAATCGAAAATTTTTGAAAAATTTCAAAAAGAGTTTTAGAATTGATAGATATCCCTTTCTAATGTCCTATGATAGTAGTTGCTAGCATGATCATATAATTCCTTGCAATCATGTCTTTGAGAATATAGCCGGATTCTTTATTATGAAGTTGTTTTTAGCAAAGAATAGCATTTGATGAAATTGAGCACATATACCTTTTTAGCATAAGTGATGCAATCCAACAAAAATTTGCCTTGTGAGAAATTTTTGGCCTTATAGGGAGAACATCAAGAATTCCTCTTCTTTTTTGTGTGATTTACTCTTTATATGCATATTATCTCTTGGAATTGTGAAGGTTATCTATTACTTGAGACCTGTATAAGATTTATAGTTCATAAAATCATATGATGGAGAACTTATTTTTATAAGCCCTATTATTCCTTATCCACCTTTATATTATCCTTCTTTATATTATCCTTCTTTATATTATCCTTCTTTTGACAGCCAATTATAAGCTCCATAAAATTGTTCTCTAGCCAATATGAGCTTGACCCTATCCAGGGATTAGGACTTAGATTTGGAGAGGTAATTGTTTTGTTGAGGGTTGAAAAGAAAAGAGAGAGATGTTATGTTTGGTTTGAAATTCAAGGATTGATTGGGAAGGGTAGATTGGAAGTCTCTTGAGTTAATTGTGTAAAAGAAAGATCTCTTGGTACAAAAGATGCATAAAAGGAAGTTGTTGAAAGAGGAGTACACGATGAAGATCGTTAACGACCCTGAAGTGGTTCGTTAACAGGCAGCGAGAAGAGAAAAAAAAAGATTTTTTTTTTAAAAATGATAAAAAAAAATGAAGAAGTAAGAAGTGCATAGTTTTTATGAGATAAGCCAGAGATTCTTTTGTTTTTATGAGACTTTCTAGGATATAAAGAGGGTATATGAAAATATGTGTGCATAATGAGAGTGAGATTGGTATTGTTGTTTTGATGAGAGTTTTGGAGATGTGTGAGTTTTTTTTAGGAGTCTTTGATTCCCGGATATTATTAGCACCACATAGCCAAAATATTTCCACGCCTTATTGTTATTACCAAGCCCCATTACAACCCGACCGAATGGAAATTTCTATGAAGTTTTTCATTGAGACCCCTAAGTTTTCTTGATGATTTTTGTTTGTTTTGACAAATCTTAGGTGGAGAGTTTGGTAATATAAGTTCCAATTTCTATGAGTTTTTGTATATAAGATGAGTCGAGAGATATATTTATAAGCTTAAACACTTGAGAGTTGAGAGAAATTGTATTTTCTTGTGTCTATTTTTGGTGCACGTATGTGTGATGACGTTAATAGTCGTTTGCTATTTTTCTTCTATATGTTTTGAAGTTGGTTTTTAGATGATGGCTATAGTTTGATGAGTATGTTGTTTGGTTTTGATTATTGTTGAGTAATTGCTTGAGGACAAGCAAGTTTAAGTATGGGGTATTTTGATGTTCGTGTTTTTAGTATAGTTTTTGATAGGTTTTCTTAGGTTGTTAGGTTTAGTTTTGATAAGTTTAGGGTTAGTTTTGTGTATTTTTGGATAGTTTTGCATATTTTGTGAAAAGTATGGAAGCTACTCCGTTTTGTGTCTTTTTGGAGGTTTTAGCAAGGAAAAGGTGTTGTTTGGAGCTGAATTTGGAGAGCTATGATAAAAGATGGAGGAATACGAGGTGAAGAAGTAGAAGTTCAAGTTTTTGGAGAAGAAGTGTTGAAGAGACCAAACCCAGGCTCGTTAACGAGGCTGTGAGGGCTCGTTAACGAGGTCACGAGATAGAATATTCGAGAGTTTGATTTTGTGACTTACCGATCCTGTGCGGGAATTTATTTCCGTGTTGATAGAGTCTTTTTAATGATTTTTAGGGTTATTATATTATGTATTTTAGGTCTTGTTATCTTTCTAGATCTTATTTTTATCTTTTAGAATAGATTCTATCTTTTTAGGAAAGTTTTTATCTTTTAGTTTTTTTAGTTTCAAGCCTTTTTTAGTATAAATACCCTTCTATCTAGCTTAAAAAGAAGGGAGCATCGATCATAGATAGAGTAGGGAGAGGAAGAAGAGCCGAGAGAGAGAGAGAGAGAGAGAGAGAGAGAGACGAATCGGAGTCGAGATCGAGAGCTCGGTGAACGAGAGTTATCGGGGTCGTTAGTCGAGGGTTTTTTCTGGTGTTCTGGTGTTTTCGGTTTCTTCTGAATTTCTGTAAGACGATATTTATTAATTTGAGTAGTGTTTAGTTTTCAATGTTTTCTTTGATTGAAGTTATTTGTTTCTTAGTAATGATTAGTGAGTAGTCTTTTTATCTAGGGTCGAGGTTGAACCCGACATAGTTATGCATGTTTGGTGAGTAAGATTATGTGTTGAATGCCTTGAAGGTTGATATTGTTTGAATACAAAAGTTTCAAGCTTTAGATCTAAAACAAGCAATTGAGTGAGTTAGTTTATGAAAGTAGATTAATTTACTTGCTAATTCAATGAAAGTTGATGCATCTATCTACTTAAAGGCATAATATTTATCTTCTTGTGAGCTTGTGTGCATGACTATGTTGTGGTAACCCTTGTCCTAGATCTTTTTTTATTTGATTTTTCTTAAGATCATATTCGTTACTGAGTTTGTTGGCTCGGTAGCGAACCTGTCTAGGTCGTTAGTTTCGGAATTTTGTTTACGGTGGTTCGTTAATGAGGTTGACAACGTCGTTAACGAGGCTGGTAGTGTGTGTTTTGATTACCTTGTTTGATTTTTAGTTGTCAGTAGATAAACAAACCTTGCTTCCCGTGGAACGATCCTGACTTCCCTATACTCAGCGGGGTCTTGATTATAAATTTATTTATTGTCAAGAAACCGTCGTTCAGCATAAACCTACAACCTTGAAGGTTCATCTTGTTTACAACTCGAATAATTGGCACATGGTCGGTACCGAGCTGTTCAGGATCGGTATCGAGGGGGTTCGAAAAGATGTAGATGGAGGAGATGAACGATTTACGTGGAAGGATGAAGGGGATATGGACTCTCAAAGACGGATATGGCTCACCGACATTTGAGAGAACTAGGGGCTTGGATGTTACACACCAAGTGCTCTTGAGAGATCGATATGACTCACAATGTAAGCAAGAACAAGACCTTCAAAGTAACGATTCTTTGCATCCAACAAAAGAGAGTTTTTCATCAATTCAAAGGTATCTCAAACATCACACGATAGGCCTTTTAAACCCCTAGGCCTCCCAACACGAGTCATTAACGAAACATTAAAAACAAAGCACTAAAACGTGCATTAAAGTTGTCTATTCACATTCGCCAACAACCCTTGGCATTCAAACACAAATCGGTACCGAGGCTTACAGCTCGGTAGGGAGCTGAAGAGGAAACCCGGTGCTAGTACCGTAACGATACCAACTCGGTACCGAACCCTATGGGTCGGTATCGAGGCACATTGGCTCGGTAGCGAGAGCTGCTTGGATTTGACGGTGAACGGTTTTCGCCATGGAACGAGTAATTCGCATTACCGGCTCCTCTTGCTCTTGCTTCTCGTCCTCGGTGTCCTCCTTGGCATCCCGGCTTGGCTCAATGAGATCTTGATTGGAAGGATTCACATCATCCTCCCCCTTTAAAATTGATTCGACCTCGAATCTTACATGTAGTCCTCATCACCGGAATCGCCTACGAAGTAGGGTCGAAGATCAGCCACATTAAACACATCATGGACACCCATCTCCGGTGGAAGCTCCAAACGGTAAGCATCGTCGTTGATCTTCTCAAGTACTTAAAATGGACCCTCCTCCGTGGCTTCAACTTGGAGTTTCTACGTGAGGGAAACCGTTGCTTGCGGAGGTGCACCCACACCAAGTCACCGGGTGCACCAAGTCACCGGGCTGTAGAATCAACTCCTTGCGTCCCTTGTTATGTTGGCGCTCATATTGTGTCGTGCGCTTTTCAAGCTGCCTCCTCGTGTCCTTGTGCAATCGCTTCACGTAATCCGCTAAGTCCTTTCCCTCCTTAATCACCTTACCAAAGCGAGAAGCTCCTTGTCATAAGTAGTGTACTTGAGCTCGGCATCCTTTAGCTTCTCACTATAATAGGCAATCGGCCTCCTTCCTTTCATGAGCACGCCCCCAAGTCCTACTCCCGAAGCATCACATTCTATCTCGAAAGTCTTGGAGAAGTCGGGTAGAACTAGAAGAGGTGCATGCATGAGCTTGTCCTTGAGAATAGTAAAAGCTTGTTCTTCTTTTGGACTCCATTGAAAGACCACCTTCTTCTTGGTAAGCTCGGTGAGAGGCGTGGCTATCGAGTTGAAATCCTTGACAAAGCGTCGGTAGAAACCAGTAAAGCCTCGGAAGCTCCTCACTTGCGTCAGGGTGGTCGGTACGGGCCATTCCTCAATTGCTTTCACTTTCTTCATGTCCACCCGAAGCCCTTCTTTGCTCACTACAAAACCAAGAAACACCACATTATCCAAACAAAAATGGCATTTCTTAAAATTAGCATAAAGCTTCTCTTTCCTTAAAACTTCTAGAACCATGCGGACGTGCCTAGTATGCTCATGCAAGCTATGGCTATAAATCAATATGTCATCAAAATATACCACCACAAACTTGCCTAAAAATGCTCTTAAAACATGGTTCATTAATCTCATGAACATGCTAGGCGCATTTGTAAGGCCAAATGGCGTAACCAACCGTTCATAGAGACCGTACTTGGTCTTGAATGCGGTTTTCCATTCATCACCTTCCTTCATGCGGATTTGGTGATAGCCACTTTTGAGATCCACTTTCGAAAATATGCATGACCAGTGGAGCTTATCTAACATATCGTCAAGTCTAGGAATAGGATGTTGAGGGTAATGTTGTTGATAGCCCTACAATCCACACACATTTGTCACGTTCCATCTTTCTTAGGAACTAAGATGACGGGAATGGAACATGGACTCAAACTTTCACGCACATAACCCTTAGAACGGAACATTGGCTCGGTAGGCCGGCTTGTTGGGGATGGAGGCACAGGGCACAAATTCGATTTGGTGCTCGATTCCTCGGATTGGAGGCAATCCTTCCGGCATCTCTTCAGAAAACACATCATTGAACTCCTTCAACAACAAAGAAATGGGATAAGGTAAGTATTCTACATCTTGTTCATTAAGCATAACATCCTTAAATAGCAAAAGAATGCAAGTAGTACTCCCTTTCACAACCTTTCGAGTCTCTCGGGCCTTTGTGATAAGGAGATGGCTCGGTGATGCCGTCGGTGTCGACCCACTGTCCCTCGGTACCAAGGTGTTTGCCTTCGGTACCGAGGTGGACCGCTTGGCATCGTTAGCAGCATCACGTCGTTGTTTCCTTGCAATATGATCGGCCATGATCTTGTGTGGCGCCATGGGCATCAAAGTGATTCTCTTACCGTTGAGGTGAAGAGAATACTCGTTCGTGACGCCTTGGTGAATAACGACATGATCATAATGCCACGGCCGTCCAAGTAGAATATGGAACGTTGTCATAGGTACCACGTCACATGCCTCCTCATCAGCGTATCCCCCTATAGAATACTTGACACATTCTTTCTCATTCATCAAGAGGTGTGTTAGAATTTAACCAACATAAAGTGTAGGGTAATACACGAGGAGTAGTTTTAAGGGTAAACCTTTTCACCACTTCTTGGTCTATAATATTGCAACAAGACCCTCCATCAATTATAAGATTGCAAAGCTTACCTTGAATGAGGAATCTTGTATGGAAAAGGGTCTCCCTTTCGGTAGATAGAACCGGAGCTTCATTGGCGAAAAGTGAGCGCTTGACCACGAAGCACTCCTCATTTGTCTCGGCCACAACTTGCAACTCCGCCACCTCTTCATCACCGGCTTGTGGCTCCTCAATCTCGGCCTCCTCATCCGACTCATACTCCCCAATGGTGTTGAGTAGCACTTGGCGCTTCGAACGGCAATCTCGAGCTATGTGTCCACGCCCTAAGCACTTGAAACACTTGATCTCGCTCGAGCGTTGCTCTCCTTCACGCCTTCCTCCTTGTGGACTCCGAGATGGCTCACACCGCGTAGGCACTATATCGACATCGTGCTTGTTATCAGGACACCGTGCTTGTTGGCTAGAAGAACCCCCACCTTGAGCACTCCACGATTTGGTAGAGGATGGATAACTCCTCCGTTGAGGCAAGTTTTGATAAATGTGATTGGTGTAGTGGAAAACCTCCTCAATCGTAGTGCCCCAAACGAAATGATGCGTACTCACAATAGATTTAAGGTTAGCATTTAAATCGTCAATGAACTTAGAGATAACATACCCCTCGAGAAACCGTAGGCCGGATCGATCGACAAGGATCTTAAGCTCTTTGTAGTACTCATCTGGCGTCTTGGTTCCTTGCTTCATGTGCTCCAGCCGAGCATGCAATCGAGCGGTGAAGTCCTCGGGGACAAAACGATGCCTTAACGCAGCCTTTAACACCTCCCAAGTGTCGATAGCCGGATAGCCATTGTATTCTCCTTCTTCCTTGTCCTCTATCCACCAATGGTAAGCAAAATCAATAAACTTAATGATGGCAATGGCTACCTTTTGAGCGTCTGAGTATTGGTAGAAGTCAAAGACTTGTTCTGTCTTATGTTCCCACTCTAAGTAAGCTTCGGCCTCGGTAGAACCTCCAAAAGGTTGCACTTTCAGCTTCACGTTAGGCCCTCTTCCATATCCTTGGTCCATGTCTTGACCTTGGTATCCCCGCATGGGTTGTGGAAGTTGCCTAATTGCTTGATGATTTACTCTCCCAACGCCTCGTCCTCCAACAAGACGCCTTGGTTGCCATGGGGCCACTGGTGCTCTCGGTTGGAAATCTCCAACATATTCTTGGCCTGAAAAGTTAGCGGGGCCCGAAGGCAAAGGCATAGTAGGGTATGTAGAATAAGGAAAAGAATGGAAAGAATGCATACCTGATTCCTCTCGGTTGGTACTCGGGAGGGCAAGGTAGGAGGTCGTTGGATCCGTCGACAAGGTCGTTACCGAGGCGTACAGACTCGGAACGAGGTATGTAGGCTCGGTGCCGAGTTGTTAAGAGTCGATAGTGAGGTGTTGTACATAGTCTGGCCCGAATTAGCTCCTTCTTCGTAGCTCGTGAGAAGGCCCTCGCTCGGTAACGAGGTGCTCTGGCTCGCTTGAATTTCGGCAAGGCTTCCCAATTGCATTGCACCCATTCTTGCCTACATCAAAAGCTTAAAGGATTCCATCTCTAGTTGTTGTTGTTGCAATCTTTCCTCATATTCCATTTTGAGCCCTTGAATGGCTCGAAACAAATCTTCCATGGTAATGGCGGAAGAATTCACCTCTCCCTCGATAACTCCCTTGTTTTTGTTGTTAGGATCGTTTATTTCGTTCCTAGAGCACAAAACTCAACACACACAACTAGGAAAACGTTTCAATGGATCCCACACACACACAAGGGTCCTTAAATCGATCCTTAAGCAATAAAAATTGGTTAATAGAAGGGTCGGTAAGGTCTTCTTACGAGGGGTGAAGCAAGAAAATAAACAAACAAGAAAACTTGGCACACTCCAAGAAGTGTAACACAAAAGGCTAAAGGAAAGGTACTTGAGTGATTTTTTTTAAACAAAAATATCTACGAAACAAGTGGTGTAGGTGTCACCCTTTTGTTGCCTTACTTTTTCTCGGTAACTCCTCTTATTTTACCAGTGACCGGATCTTTCTAAGAACAACCAGTTTTTTCCCAAGGGTTGAGCCAGGAGGTGTTGGGTTCAATACCAAGATCTCCCTCCTAACGTCTTGACACTTTGAAGGAGGATGGGCGAACCAAGTCTTCTCCTACTACACCCTAATTCAACAAGCAAGTAACTTGCTTTTTCTTATAATTTTCTCATTCCCTTAATCCTTTTAAGCCTTCTCGTGAATTACACACAACCTTTCGTATGCCAAGCACACTTAAGATAAAGGCTAAGAACTCAAGGGTTCGGATTGGAAAAGAACCAATTCGGTGCAATTTTTGGGCAATGAACACAAAAGAAAAAAGGGGTAAACCAATCCTTATATGCTTAAAAACCGAGTTTTAGGAGTGAAACCTCGCTGGCTCTGATACCACATGATACGATCATCCTTGGTTGATTCACGGTGCGAGCGAGCGACTCCAAGAAACCGGCAACCTTGAAGGGTCATCTTGTTTTCAACTCGAATAATTGGCATAGGGACGATACCGAGCTATTCATGATCGGTACCGAGGCAGTTCGAAAAGACATAGATGGAGAAGATGAACGATTTGCGTGGAAGGTCGAAGGGGATATGGGCTCTCAAAGACGGATATGACTCGCCGACATTTGAGAGAACTAGGGGATTGGATGTTACACACCTAGTGCTCTTGAGAGATCAATATGACTCATAATCTACGCAAGAACAAGACCTTCAAAGTAACGATTCTTTCCATCCATCAAATGAGAGTTTTTCATCAATTCAAAGGTATATCAAACATCACACGAAAGGCCTTTTAAACCTATAGGCCTCCCAACACAAGTCATTAAACGGAACATTAAAAACAAAGCACTAAAACGTGCATTAAAGTTGTCTATTCACATTCGCCAACAGCCCTTGGCATTCAAACACAAATCGGTATCGAGGCTTACAACTCGGTACCGAGGGAGCTGAAGAGGAAACCCAGCTTTGGCACCGTAATGATGTCTACCAGCTCGGTAACGAACCCTAAGGGTCGGTACTGAGGTGCACTAGCTCGGTAGCGAGAGTTGCCTTGGTTTTACGGTGCAAGGTTTTCGCCATGGAGCGAGTAATTCGCATCATTGGCTCCACTTGCTCTTGGTTCTCGTCCTCGGTGTCCTCCTTCGCACCCCGGCTTGGCACAATGAGATCTTGATGGGAAGGATTCACGTCACCCTTCATGGAGGTCCTAGGTAGGTAGCTGATATCGAACTCGGAGAGCTCGACCGTCCACTTCGTCATCCGCCCGGAAAGGGCGGGTTGATGGAGGATTTGTCGAAGAGGGAAATCGGAGAGGATCTGGATGGGGTGTGCATGAAAGTATGGGCGCAGGCGCCTTGCGGCGGTCACCACAACCAAGGCCATTTTTTTTGCTGGGGAGTATCGTTGCCCCGCAGGTTGGAGCACGCGGCTTATAAAATAGACAGGGTGCATAGCTTTTCTTGTTAGCACCGCGCTAACTGTCTCTGGGCTTAAGGACACGTACAGCTGCAAGTCCTCGCCCGCCATTGAAGGTGACAACGTGGGGAGTTTTGACAAGAATGCCTTCAATCGGAGAAGGCGAGCTCTAGCTCCTCGTCCCAAACAAACTTGTCATGTTTCTTTAGGGCCGCGAAGAAGGGTAGAGACTTGTCCGCCAAACGGGAGCAAAACCTCCCCAGGTAGTTTACGGCGTCGTTGAGCCGTTGTACCTCAGTACGAGATCGCAGTGACCTCATCAAAATAATTGATTCAATCTTGGCGGGAATCACATCTATCCCACACTCGCTAATCATTAAGCCCAGAAACTTTCCCGATGACACTCTGAATACACACTTCTCGGGATTCAGGCTGAGCCGATTGTGCCTGAGTGTTGCAAAGACCTCAACGAGGTCGACCAGATGCTCCTCGGGGGTTTTTCTTTGGACCACAATGTCGTCGATGTAGGCCGACACGTTCCTCCCCAGATGATTTTTAAAGATTCGGTCTATGAGGCGCTGGAAGGTTACCCCCGCGTTCTTCAGACCAAACGGCATAACCATGTAGTAGTAGGTTCCGTGTTGCGTGATGAAGGATATTTCCTCCTTGTCGTGCGGGCTCATCAAGACCTGATTGTATCCCGAGTACGCGTCGAGGAAGCTCAAGACCTCGTGACCCACCATTGAATCGACCAACTTGTCGATCGAGGGCAGGGGGTAGCTGTCTTTGGGGAAGACCTTATTTAGATCTTTGAAGTCCATGCACATTCACCATTTTCCGTTGGCCATTTTGACCAGCACAACGTTGGATAACCATCCAGGGTACTGGACCTCGCGGATAAACCCCGCGGCCAGCAGCTTCCCCACCTCGGCATTTGTGGCGTTTGCCCTCTCCTCATTCATCTTCCTTCGTTGCTATACCATGGGACGGGTGGTAATATCAACGTTCAAGGATTGCTGGGCCACGGTCCACGGGATGCCGCGGAGGTCCTTCGCGGTACATGCGAACACTTCGCGGGATCAAGCAACCAAGGCCTCCAACGAAGTTGCCGATTCCCAGGAGAGAAACTCACCTAGGTAGATTTTCTCGGCTTCAATTGCGAAGGGGTAACAACCCTTCTCTCTATCTCTGGGATGGGGATCGTGAAGTTCTGGACTTTGAGATCAGCCTCGCCGGGAGACTACACCATGAACACCAAACATTTTAGTTTTGCAGAGGTTGCATAGGAGACGCGAACCTCCTCTTGGTTTCCCTTCACCTCCCCGACCCCGCCATCGACGGGGAACTTCAACTTCAGGTGGTATATAGACACCACCGCCTGAAATTTCATTAAGGACCCCCTCACGATGATTGCATTATACACCGAGGGATGGTGCACCACGATGAATTCCACCATCTCGGTTCGCCTTGTTGAACATGTACCCAACGTCATCCAGAGGTCTATTAGGCCCGCAAAATCGACCTCGTCCCCTAGAACGAGGTGAGTTTCCCAGCATAGGGTTTCAAGGACGTCTCGGAGATGCCTAACTGTTCGAAGGCGTCGTAGTACATGATGTCCACAGAGGATCCCGTGTCCACCAGTACCCGCTTCACCATCTTCGAGCCCCTCTGAGCATTCACCACGAAGGGGTCAGAGTGTGGCATGTGCAGACCCTCGGCATCCTCAGAGGTGAAGGCCAGCCCTACGTGGGACCGCGAGGTTTGTGCGACGCTGAATACCGAGGGCTCATGATGGCTTGCCCTCACGTACCTCTTCCTTTCTGCTTGGCTTGATCCAGCCAACGAGGGGCCACCCGAGATGGTATGAATATACCTATTGGGCGTCGTTGTGTGCCTG
>OZ024725.1:27947898-28104207 GCA_964016875.1 Fallopia convolvulus | reverse complement strand
AATCCTTGAAAGCCCCTTGGCATAGTTTGCCCATGAGGGTGTCTCGTACCGACGACTCGTTGATATGCGCGATTTACGCCACCGCGGTTGTGAACCAAGTGAAAAAGGTGACCAACGACTCGCCCTCTCCCTGCTCGATACCGCGGAGATTCCGCATGTTCTTCTTGTGCTTCCTCGAACCATTGAAGTGTGCGATAAAAGACTCGCAAAAATGAGCAAACGAGGTCACAGACCTGACCTTGAGACTTATAAACGGAAAAACCACGTCATCGCGGCTTTCTCCAGGGTGGTCAGGAAGACACGACAGAAGATGGTATCGTTGTAGGAGTTGACGTTCATCTGGACAGCAAAATACTTCACATGCTCCTCCGGATCTGTCGCGCCGTCATAAACTGCTTAGGGTGAAGAGGTTCCCACAGACGGTGCCAATGATGAAACCCGAAATAAACCAGTGCTAGAAGACAAGAACGAGATTACTTTTATTTCGACTGTACAAACACTTGCTTTTTATTTATATCTTTGGAACGAGGTTACAGACTGGGAGATTATGACTAGCGAGATTATAGACAATGAGATTACACCCTAGATCTCCTTTTAGAGGATTCGAGATCTCGATGTAACAAGGTTTGAGATCTCCTAGTTACAACGAGGTTCTATCACCAACAGACTATTAGCGAGCTCTCGTAGCGAAGTTGAAGAGCTCGAGTAAGCACACGATGGTTGTGGCCTGCGAGGTTATGCAGCGAGATCTTTGATCGAGATGAGGTCTCTTTGGGTGACTTGAAGTCTTTTTGTGGACCTTCACTTGGCTGTAGCGTGGTCTTTAACGATGATTCAACACGTCGATCTTCAACGAACAAGATAGTTCTTGAGTTCAAGATGTTTTTCGACCCTCTTCCATCTACGAAATTCTCCTCTATTTATATGGGTTTGAGAAACAAGGTTTTGAGGTTTTCTCGATGTGGGACGCTCGAGATCTTTTGATTGGCCGAGAGTGAGGCAGTTGGTCATTGGTTGAGAATATGGTGGTTGTTGAGTGGCTGAATGGGGCAGGTGTGTTACCTTTTTGAACGAGGCTTAGACCTCGTGATCGAGGTCTTGAGGCCTCGTAAGGGTATGGATCCGTCGTTTTTTAAGATAGGTAGGGCAAAGGCCATCGAGTACCATCTCGGGAATCCCGTTGAATCCCGTTATTCCTCGTACCCCAGTCCCACTTCATATTCTTCTATTTTGCGCACCATCAATTTATATTTTCAGATTTGAGATCTAATGGGAACAAATATAGAGTGTTGGATCGATTAGAGAAAGAGTGAAGAAAAGTCACATATCGTTAAGAGTTTTTTAAATCAAAATGGTAAATTCGTCATTTGTCCCATAAAAATAGAATTTCTCCTTCTTTCTTTTCCCTTCCTCCTTCCTCCCTCCTTCCAACGCCCCCTACCCCCAACCATTTTCTATTTGATTTTCTTCTTTCTCCTCTCCATTTGCATGGTTTAATTGAATGTAGTGATCATTTTCAACCACATTTGGGTTATTTCATTCATGAATTTAGCTATTTTTTGTGTTTCATAGAGTTTGAATGTCCAATTTGGGAGTTTTTTGAATTGGTGCTTTTCAATTTAGGGCTTTTTCGATTTGGTGCTTGTTTTACCTTGAATTGTATAGATTAGGCAATAACCCTAATGACGTTTGATCCGTCGTTGTGTATAGAAGAGTCAGGATCGTCCACATGGAGAAAGTCAGTATCAAGTTTTGTTCTTACTTGGAGTGAAAGTGAGAGAGAAAAGAAAGGATTTTTATCAAAGGAAAGAGATTTCTAAGGTTAAGGTGTCACCGCAACAATAATCATGCACGCAAACGCTAATGAAACATAAAGATAATGCTGCTAACTTGCGTTAACTTAAGCAAGTAAATCAACTAACTTTCGTTCAAGCAACAAACTTATCATCTAATCTCTTCTACTTCAACTAGGATAGATCCGCTTTAGCTTCAAAACCCTAAATTGACTATTTTGATTCAAGTTTTCCTCTTTCGCTTCAACTATGAATGAGAAATTCCCTTCAACTTTCATTTCAAAGATTAAGAACAAGAGAATAGAATCATGCAATAAAAACAATACACTCATGATTATAAACAAGCATGCACAACCATTGTCGGATTTAACCCCAATTTTAGAGAGAGAAGACTACTCACAAACCATAATTGAAAACATCTTAGTTAAATTAAAAAGTAAACTTACAAGCAATTCCAAAGAAAACTTGTCCTCCAAGTAACTCCACAAATTTGTTCCGCTTTCTATCCTCCCACACCTCTCTCTAACTTCTCTCTTTTCCCCTTACTTGCCCTCCAAGGCAATTGATTGTGTAGAGAAAAACAAAGGGTAGACTAGAGTATTTATAGAGAAACTAATCTGTCTTAAATCTATCTATAAGGAAATAAATCTTCTAATAGATATATCCCTTAAAACTATCTAATAAAATAAAAGAAAATAGGATAAAAGCCTTTTAATTACACCGACTCGGTCTTCCCTGCTGATACGGGATGCCTCGGTACCGAATTGTGCACCTCGGTACCGAGCTGTTACAGCACTACAAACAGCTTTGAGTAAAACTTGCATAGCGGATTCGTTACAACTCCGTTTGACTGGATTCGTTTTCCTATGTTCTTGTAACGAATTTCTCTACTTCTTTCCAAGATCAAACTTGATCTTCAAAAGCTTTAAATCATAGATAAATCTTCATCTTCACTTAATTCTTGAGTGCTATCCTTAAGTGTTTCTCCTCGGTTTCGCTCTTTTCCTCAAAAGTACTCCAAACAGCTTCTAAAAACCTATAAAACACCAGTAAAACTTATGTAGACTCCTTATATTAAGTAAATATGAAAACCCACACAAACGACTCAAAACAAAACACAAAACTAAAGAAAAAGACTCAAACACACTCAAACACACCCTAAAAACACGACTAAAAAGGCGGACATCACTTAACCCAATAAAGATATGAACCAATAAATTAACTTTTATAAACTAAAAAATACGAATTGTAAGACAAAATATTATGAGCATGTACTTATAAAAACATGAACCAAAAGTAAAACTAGTATGATTTAAAAGACATGAAATATAAGATGAACTTTTATGAACCAAACTTTAATGTGCTATGAACCAAAAGAACAAATGTCATGAACTAAAATAAAAATTAGTATGGCTTAAAAGACATGAACTGTAAGATAAACTATTATGAACCTGAGCTTACAAAATAATGAACCGCAAGAATAGTTACAGTGAACCAAAACATATAAAGCGTTTATAGAATTAGCCTTAGTGAGATTTGAACCCACATTTTTGCGTACATGCACATTGCTCTACCATTTGAGCTAATATGCTACCCAAACATAAATACAAAGTTCAACCAAAATAGAAAATATGCAACTCTAAAAAAGATGCATTTTTTAGTTGCTAATTTGTATTAAATATGTTTATACTTACTTGTGGTGGGATAACCATTTTTTTACCTTTAGAAAAATTCAATTATCGCCAATCATCTAGAAATTCATTATGATTTTGGGTAACGTTCAACAAAAAACACAAATGCATTGCCCAATGTAATTTTGCCTTTTCCGATTAAAACAAAATATTTTCATATAGTCTAAGCAAATTAAAAATAACATACTTGTACATTTTCACATGGCAATGTTTTCATATAAATAGACAAAAAAAAAAAGAATTGTGTGCAAAGAATTGCAAAAACCTCTTGCAAAAACCTATTGTCAGCCTCTAGACCACCCAACTCAATTTCCTACATTATCATTACCAAAAATGCATATTGTAACACATCAAAGACTATACTTGCATAAAAATTAGATAAAAAATAAATGCTTGAACTCTTACAAATAAATAATATAAGAATAAGAACATTCAATATTGATGGTCTAGGCATGAGAACATTATCAAATGAATCCAAAAATTCACTGCAACCTACTACTAAGCAACTCAAAAGTTCTTACTTCAAATAAAATTTATTCAGAGAAAGATGAGTTTCATTTAAATAAACAAGCAAAAATTTCCACCATAAAAGTGAAAACATTCATAATTGCAATGTGAAACAACCAGGCCTAGGATAGTGCTGGTTTTAAGCCATCATTTCTTTATCATTCCAATTGTAACAGATCTGGAGTAATAGCTTGAATGTGAAACACCCACATAAACTTCAATTACAATGTAAAAATACCAGGTCAATGGATACTTCTTTCTCTACTAACCAATGTACACATTCACACTAATCCCTAAATCTAAAGTAAAATCTTGAATGAAAGAATTACTAGCTTCAGCATAGGCAATTCCAACTTGACAATTAATTGTAGAAGAGTACATAGTGATGGCATTGAAGGTCCCGCAAACGGCGTCGAATAGAGGGAGAAGTCGTCCAAGCTTCGATAAGTGACAAACTTGTAGTTGAAGAGGGACCAAACGAGATACATAATGGCAGTGGTGAAGGCCTAGCAGGCAGCACTAAAGAGGAGAGAAGCAAGAATGCTTATAATGTTGACAGTGCGGTCAAGAGAAGAGCTAGATCCCAAAGAGATTTCAAATCGGTAAATTAGGGTTTGTCAATGGCAGAGGGACGAAATTGGGGGGGTTTGGGGGTGAAACTCCTGGAATTTGGCAAACTTCAAAGAAGGTGTAGGTAGAGATGAGGAGGGTTTTGTAGGGGTGGAAGGGGAGTTCGAGGTAGGCCATGACGGAGGCGGTGAGGAGGAAGGGGAGGAGGGATGGGAAAGAAGTTGTGGTCGCTATTGTTGAAGGGGTCAGAGAGAGAATCTGATGGATGAGATATTTTTATTAAGGGGTAGTTTTGTCATATCTTACCATGTTAAACTAATTTACATTCCACAACATTTTTATGAACAGCCTAATTTTTTTCATTTTTACATGAATCAATTTTGAGTAATCTCAGCCCTCCAATAATTGGATCCAATGACCCTTATATTTTCTCATTTTACACCATAACTCTACTTCTTACCCGAGCCTTACTCTATAATTTCAAGGCCGGTTAATATATAATAGACATGTGTCAAATTTTAAATGGAGTGTAGAATTAAATTTCTTACACCGAGTGTCATTGTACATTTGTCCATAAAAAATGAAAAGAATCAGAAAGGAAATAAGCTCCCTTCTCTCTCCTAGGGTTGGGAACTTCTTTTGCTAGGGTTCCACCATCACTTCCTCATTTTGCTTGTCTCCTCTTTTGCCTCTTATGTATATCTGCCTGATTCTCCGGTTGGAGGTTTGTTCTTGCTTTCTCATTCGCCTCCATCCTAGTTTTGATTCCTTGTCTTTTGATCCCCCTCTTTCCTCCTTTTTGATCTCTCAAATGACCTATTTAGGGTTTGATTGGTGCTTGATCTTCTTGAGGCTTTATGTTGCTTCTTGTCTTACCGTTTCCCTATCCTTAATGAATCCTTAAGGCTTTATGACCTCTTTTTCCTACCTCTTTGCTTTTCTCCTTTCATTTTGCCTTTTCTCTTGTTGGATCTGGATGTCTAGTTTGCTTTTGATGTGCCTCTTCGTTTTCTTGGTGTTTGGATCTATGGCTGTCTCCTTGAGATCTTCCTTGTTGGGTGTTCATGTTGCTTCTTGTCTTGGGATTTCTCTTTATTTGAGAGAACCTTGGTCGAGGATCTTGCTTTGTCTTGTACGGACATCCACCCTTGCTCCTTGGTGTTTGCCTTCTTTGTTGTTATGTGATGTCCATGTTTTTAGCATAATTTTAGTGTGTTTTTCTAGGACTTTTAGTTTAGTTTAGTTGTGCTTTTGTGAGTGTTTTGTGTCTTTCTAGTTTAGTTTGCATATTTGTGAAAAATATGGAAACTACGCTATTTGTGTGTTTTAGTATAGGTTTTGAGGTGGATTTGGATGCATTCTAAGGGCGTTTGAAGAGAGGATCAAGCTAGGAAGAAGGAAGGAAGAAAACTATGGAAGAAACCCCTGCAAAATCCAAACGAAGAAGGAAGAAACATGAGAAATCAAGTCAAGACCAACCTCGATATCGACCCTCTGGGGGTTGATATCGACGCATTCAGCCCAGCCGCCTAAGATAAAAGGCCCATTAATGGCTTTTATTCCACAATCTTTTATCTTTAGTAGGTTTTGTTTTTATGTAAACTTCTTAAGAGGGATAATCTAGTATAAATACCCTTGTTTAGACTAAATCTATCTCTCCCCTCGACATTAGAATTGAAAAGAGACACATCTAGGGTTTGTTTTTAGACGTTATTTTGGCTATTTGGAAGACTAGTGTTGCTTGGAGCACAAGCAAGAAGATTGTGGGAGAATTTCTTGTGTTCTAGGTGTGTTCTAAGACAAGTTTGAAGTTTTTTATTCAAGTAAGCCTTTAGTTTTATTTCAACTATGTTTTCTCTTAATCTCTTTGCTTGTTTTTCTCCAATCATGAGTGAGTAGTCTCCTTTTCTAGGGTTGGGGTTAGAAACCCAACATGATTGTGCATGAATGGTGATGTGATGAATTAATTGATTGCCTTTTATCTATTTTGTACTTGTTTGTGCAAAAGCTTTGACAAAAGTTGAAGTATTTCATGTTCTTAACTTGATTGAAAGAGAAAGTTGTGAATTTGAATACGAGATAAAGTTTGAGACGAAAGTTGAGAACTTTAGATCAAAGCAAGTAGATTAAGTGAATTGATTTGTGAAAATTGAATGATTTGCTTGATTAAATCAACGAAAGTTGATAACTTTATGTTAAAGGCATGATATTTATGATTTATGTTATTTGCAATTGCATGATTGTGTTGTGGTGAACCCCTATCCTAGAGTTTTTCCTTATTTTTGAGTCAAAACCCAAACCCAGGTACCTCGATATCGACCCTGCCCAGGTCGATATCGACCTGCAATTTTCCCCTTTCTTCTTGCTATTTACTTAGTTTTTCTGCTGCATTCATACCTCGGTAATGACCCTGACACGGTCGATATCGACCCCTTCCAGTGCATTTATTTAGTTGTTTTGCTTAGTTCTTTGCTTTGTTTTACATTCTCTTTTGCTCTCTAGTTTAGTAATCAAACATAGCCTTGCTTCCTGTGGATGATCCTGACCTCCCTATATACAGTGGGCTCTTGACTACAAATTTATTTGTTGTCGGGAAACCCTATCAAGGAATTGGCGTCGTTGTCGGGGAAGCAACACTGCTGTGTTTGATTACTCGTGGGTTTGGGAATAGCCCGGCCCCGTTTTTGTTTCTAATTTGTTTTTAGTTTTTTTATTTATTTTCTCAGCTTATGCCAACAGGACGACGTCGACTTGAATTTGATCAATTCAATTATTATTATGAGCCTGAACATGTCCTTCATCACCGAAGAAGAGAAAACCGTACCATGGCTATCGCTTCCGAGAATATTGCCCAACAGATGCCTGCTCTCCGCAGACAAATGGAGGCGTTGCAAACCAAGAGAGAGAAAGAAAGGGAGCAACGTATTCAATTACAGGAGCAGTTCAATGCTATCCCTATGAATGCCAAGCAATACAAGCACCTGGAATTGAGGATGCCAGAATCAGCAATAGTGCTTCCTGAGATAGAAAAGGCGTTTGAAATTAAATCTTAGTTTATATCTGTAATTAAGAGGGCTCAGTTTGAGGGAAAACCAATTGAGTGCCCTATGGAGCATATTCGTAATTTTGATGATTTATGTGACACCATTGCTGTTGATGGTGTTTCTCTTGAATATGTCCAACTAAAGCATTTAAATAGTCTCTTGCACGTAAGGCCTTGAGCTGGCTAGAAAGCTTACCTCATAGATCGATAAGAACGTGGAGAACCTTGCATGACTTATTCATGACTAAGTTCTTCCCTCTTGCAAAGACTACGAAGTTAAGGAAGCGTATTACTTCTTATCACCAGCTGCCTAATGTGACATTTGTGGAGACATGAGAGCGATTTAAGGAGATGTTGAGGAAATGCCCCACCTATAGACAACCGCAATACGTTCTGCAAGAGATATTCTTTTAGGGTATAAACGCTAAGACAAAGAACCGCCTCAACTTGCATACTGCTTGCGGTTTTATAGAGATGGAGCCTGATGCTGCATGGGAATTGCTCCCTAAATTGACCAATTATGATGCCATGTATGGGACCCAACAACCACCCCAACCTACAAAACGGCTCTATGTTACAAACAAAGACGAGGTTGATCCTGATGTTCAAAATCAATTCTTACGTGATGAGATCCAACCGTTTGAAGAAACAGGTAAGTTTTTTGAAAACCTCTCAACAATGTCTTGAATGTGGCTCTCAGGCCCATACTACTTGTGCTTACACTAACATTGAGCAGGTAAGAGCTGCTTAGACATATGCTGAAATGAATTATATGAGAGGACAATACAGAAATCCTCTTGCTAATTATGACAGGCCAAACAATTATCCAACTTGGGAAAATTCCAATCAAAATCAAAACTATACAACCCCTCCACCGGATAGACGGCCCACACCTTAGAGACCACTAGGATATCAAGAGGTACCTTCATGGGTACAAGGGATACAAGAGGGCATCCATAGCAAGATTGATGGAGTCCACAAAAAAATCCATGACATGCACATCAAGATTGATGGAGTCCAAGCCAACCTTAACAATCGGTTGAATGGTCTAGAAACATGGAAGAAGAGCATTGACTCCCAACTAGGCAACCTTGCTGCACAAATTCCAAGACCTCAAGGGCAATTACCAGGCCGTCCCGAGGAAAACCCTAGAGGACAAATTGCAGCAATACACCTTAGAAGCCAAACGACGTTGCCGGACCATGTTGAAGCCAAGGAGAAAGAGCCCGGAACCAAGGACGATGACCCCAACAAGGTAAGACAGAAGGAGAAAAACAAATGAACTTTAAAGACATCTAGGCATAAGCATAAAGAATTAGGATAGTATCAAGCCAATAAGCATATTCTGCACTACAAAATCACGACTGATCCAATAAAAGCATAAATTCGAACTTAGAAACCGAATGCCAGATTTAGGAGTGACATTTACATGGACATTTCATCGAACACTTAGCGTGCATTGGTAGATCACAAGTCATTTTAAAGGCAAAAAAGAAAAAACAAGTGGACTTCAAAGACATCTAGGCATAAGAATAAAAAAAGAGGATAGTATCAAGGCAACAAGCACGTTCTGCATTACAAAATCAAGACCAATCCGTTAAAAGCATAAAATTTGAACCAAGAAATCGAATGCTACATTTAGGACTGACATTTAAATGGACATTTCATCGAACACATGGCGTGCACTGTTAGATCACAAGTTAATTTTTAAAGGCAAAAGGAGAATAAACAAGTAAACTTTAAAGACATCTAGGCATAAGCATAAAGAATGAGGATAGTATCAAGCCAATAGGCACGTTCTTCATTACAAAATCAAGACCGATCGGATAAAAGCATAAATTCGACCCTAGAAACCGAACGCCATATTTAGGAGTGACATTTAGATGGACATTTCACCGAACACTTGGCGTGCAATGTTAGATCTCAAGTCAATTTTTAAAGGCAAAAGCAGAAAACACAAGTGAACTTTAAAGACATCTAGGCATAAGCATAAAGAATGAGGATAGTATCAAGCCAATAATCACATTCTGCACTACAAAATCATAACCAATCGAAAAAAGCCTAAATTTGAACCTAGAAACTAAAAGCCCAATTTAGGAGTGACATTTAAATGGATATTTCATCGAATATTTAGCATGCAATGTTAGATCACAAGTCATTTTAAAGGTAAAAGGACAAAAAACAAGTGAACTTCAAAGGCATCTAGGCAGAAAATTAAGGAATGAGGATAGTATCAAGCCAATAAGCTCATTCTACACTACTAAATCAAGACCGATCGAATAAAACCATAAATTCGAACCTAGATACCAAATGCCACATTTAGGAGTGACATTCACATGGACATTTCATCGAACACTTGGCATGCAATGTTAGATCACAACTCATTTTAAAGGCAAAGGGAGAAAACAAGTGATCTTTAAAGACATCTACGCATACGCATAAAGAATGAGGATTGCATCAAGCCAATAAGCACATTTTGCACTACAAAATAAAGAGATATCGAATAAAAGCATACATTCAAACTTAGATACCGAATGCCCCATTTAGGAGTGACATTTACATGGACATTTCATCGAACACTTGGCGTGCAATGTTAGATCACAAGTCATTTTACAGGCAAAAGGAGAAAAAACAATTGAACTTTAAAGACATCAAGGCATAAGTATAAAAAATGAGGATAGTATGAAGCCAATAATCACATTTTGCAGTACAAAATCATAACTGATCGAATAAAAGCATAATTTCGAACCTAGAAACCGAATGTCACATTTAGGAGCGACATTTACGTGGACATTTCATCGAACACTTGGTCTGCAATATTAGATCTCAAGTCAATTTTTTAAAGGCAAAAGGAGAAAAAACAAATGAACTTTAAAGACATCTAGGCATAAGCATAAATAATGAGGATAGTATTAAGCTAATAATCACATTCTGCACTACAAAATCATAACCGATCATATAAAAGCATAAATTTGAACATAGAAATTGAATGCCACATTTAGGAGTGAAATTTACGTGGACATTTCATCGAGTACTTGGCATGCAATGTTAGATCACAAGTCATTTTAAAGGAAGAAGAACAAAAAACAAGTGAACTTTAAAGATTTCTAGGCATAAAAATAAAGAATGACGATAGTATCAAGCCAATAAGCACATTCTACACTACAAAATCAAGACCGATCGAATAAAACCATAAATTCGAACCTAGAAACCCAATTCCACATTTAGGAGTGACATTCACATCAACATTTCATCGAACACATGGCGTGCAATGTCATATCACAAGTCATTTTAAATATAAAAGAAGATAAAACAATTGAACTTTATAGACATCTCGGCATAAGCATAAAGAATGAGGATAGTATCAGGACAATAAGCACATTCTACATTACGAAATCAAGAACGATCGAATAAAAGTATAAATTCGAACCTGGATACCGAATGCCACATTTAGGAGTGACATTTAAATGGAGATTTCGCAGTATAAAATCACAAGTCATTTTAAAGGAAAAAGGAGAAAAATTAAGTGAAATTTAAAGACATCTAGGCATAAGCATAAAAATGAGGATAGTATGAAGGCAATAATCATATTCTACACTAAAAAATCATAACCGAACGAATAAAAGGATAATTTCGAACCTAGAAACAGAATGACACATTTAGGAGCGACATTTACTGATGTCTCTTTATTTGGTGGTGTTTTCATATGTGATTTCCTTTGTAAATATGTTTCTTTTTCCCCTTTTCTTGTGTGTTTTGTTCCTTTTTAGCTTAGTTCCCGTATTTCTATGAGATTCGGAGACTACGCGCGTTTTATGTGTTTTGTAGGTGTTTTGGCATGAATCGAGGATCGATTTGAAGGAGGGTCGAGACATGGAGCAAGGCCCGAGCAAAGGAGGAAAGAGAGGAGCAAGCCATAAAGAAGAACAAGAGGAAAGCCAACAAGAAGAAGGTGGAACGAGGTTCGGACCGAGTTGCAACCAACCTCGGGCCCGACATGAAGTTTCAACCTCGGACCGACTTGCACAGTAACTCGGGCCCGAGGTCCTCCGTGTCGATCCGAGTCGGTCACTGGACTACTTGGGCTCCAAGGCACGAAATTGTGAACTTCCACTTTTGCCCCTCATCTAATCTATAAAAGGCCCTCTTGTCTTCTAATTTAGGGGGTTGTCACACACAAGGAAGAGGTTCCCACACTTGGCAAGGAACCAACCCTCAAGAGGATACTTGGAGAGCAAGGAGAAAGGAGAGGAGAAGGAGAAGAGAGAGAGAATCGGCCAAGGGAGAGGAAGGATTGATAGGTTTGGTTGATAGATTAGCTTTGCTTTGTTTTGATCTTGTGGATTTGGAAACCTTTGATTGGAATTTGTGGATTGCTTTTGATTTGTGAATGAAACTTTGCTTTGTTTTGAGATTGATGATGTTGATTGCTTTCCCTTTTGATTTGTTTGCTTTCTTTGTTTGCCATATGGAGTAGATCTCCTTGATCTTGGGTTATGGGGGAAAACTCTAGCTAGGTTTGGGCTAGAAATCCCAATTTCATAGCCTTAAGTGCTTGATCTAGGAACCCACTCTACATAGAGCTACAATTCCTTACGAAAGTTGGGAATCAAGGATTGTGATTGGCAAAGTAGCGAAAGTGAACATGTGCCAATCTCAAGACCTTGCTTCGAAGGGGATATCCCCAATGATCGAGGTGTAGAAGTGGTTGGAACGAGGGCGAAAGCACTCGATCCTATTCCGATCATCACTTATTGCTTGAATTGGGGTGGAAAAGCCTTAACCTACTAGAGAAGGAACCCAAAAGCCCAAGATCTACTTTCAAACTTTGAGTTCGACAAACCCAGCTACCTCGGGTCCGACTTACCCTACGTCGGTCCCGACTTCCTCTTGTCGCCAACATCGGGCCCGACGTGACATTTGTGTCGGTCCCGACTGTTCTCTTTGTTTTCCTTTGTTTTAAGTTCTCCTTTCCAGCTTTATAGTGTCTAGGCACATCAATCGAGTAGATTTCCCGAGTGTTCGACACCCACCACGTGCTACAACGGGGTCGGGTTATAAATTGTATCTCTAGACCCTCGCACCACCGAGAGGCGATCAAAAGATTGGCGCCGTTGTCGGGGAAGTCTAAGTGCATTGAGTGCCAATTTGGTGAGTTTCTTGTGATTTGGGTGAGGGAATAGCCCAAACCCTTTGTTTGTTTTTGATTTGTTTTGGTTTGTGTCTTTGTTTCGTAGGTGTATGCTATCTCGTTCCTCCCGAGGAACACTTGAGCTTGAGTTTGTGAGTGATCCGGAAAGTATTCTCAAGGAAGCCCGAAGAAGGAAAAGGATGGAGAATCAAGCTCTCCATGTTGATGAGGAGTTGGCTCAACTTAGGGCCGAAATGGCTAGATTGCAACTTGAGAAGGACAATCAAGAAGCGGTGGCAAGAAGAGAACGGGAGCAACGGATGAGGGCCGAGGCTCAACTCAACGCTCTACCCCGGAATGCACGCCAATACATGCATCCAGAGTTGAGGGTACCCGAACCGGCTATTGTGCTTCCCGAGGTTGCCAAGAATTTTGAGATCAAGACGCAATTCATCTCTCTCATCAAGCGTGATCAATTCGAGGGCCGTCCACATGAGTGTCCCATAGAGCACGTCAAACGCTTTGTGGACATGTGTGAGACGATCTCTACCGACGAGGAGACATTAGAGTATGTGCTTCTAAAGGCGTTCACATGGTCACTTGGGGGCAAGGCCACACATTGGCTCGAGAGCCAAACCCCTAGGTCAATCACAACTTGGAAGACACTCTATGATGCTTTCTTGATGAAGTTCTTCCCGCCCTCAAAGACAACCGAGCTAAGAAGGAAAATTGCAAGTTTTCAACAAGGTCCGAATGAGCCTCTCTTCGAAGCATGGGACCGTTTCAAGGAGATGTTGCGCCAATGTCCTACTCATGGCCAACAACCATATGTGCTTCAAGACATCTTTTTCCAAGGCATCAATCCGGCAACAAAGGACAAGCTCAATCTCCACACCGATTGTGGGTTCATAGACTTGACACCGGATCAAGCTTGAGAGCTACTTGACAAGCTATCCGATTATGAGGCCATGTATGGGGTGAGTCAAGCTAGCAAGGAGGTGAAAGTTCAAGGTGAAGGTGCAAGGAAGTTATATGATCCAAAGGGAGAAGACATTGACAAGGATGTGAAGCTCCAATTCCTTGAAGGTGAAGTGAACAAGCTTAAGAGGCAAGTCCACTACTACAAGCAAAATGCTAGAGCTTGTGAGGAGTGTGGATCCTTTGCACATGCTACACAAGTTTGTCCGAATGAGAACCAAGTGCGCTTGGCCGAGCGAATTGAGGAGGCAAACTATGTTCGATGAAATTTCGGTGGAAGAGGCAACTTCAACAATGGTAGTAATGGCCGGTGGAACAACGGTCAAGATCAAGGCTACAACAACAACTTCAACCAAAACGAGTCAAGGGCGCCGCAACCACCACCATATAGGCCACCGGGATTCAATGAGCTACAATCATTTGCTCAAGAGATGAGGGATGGGTTCAAGGAGATGAGGACCCAATTCAATGAGTTTGGTGCATGGAGGAGGCAAGTCGACAATCAATTTGCCCAAATTGCAACTCAAGCCCCGAGAGAGAATGGGAGACTTCCGGGCCGACCCGAGGAGAATCCCCGAGCTCAAAACAATCAAAATGAAGTCCGGGCAATTGGATTGAGAAGTGGCCGAAACCTACCCGAGCCACACATGCCTAAGAAGAATGAAGAGAGTCGGACCGAGGTTGAGAGCAAGTCGGGCCCGACGTACCCAGACCTCGATCCGACTCCTCTGCCCCGGACCGAGATTCACGACATCGGGCCCGACGTGGTGCCTAAGTCGGTCCAACCAAGAAATGTTGCAAGTGAAATGGGGAAGTCCAAGGAGGTTGATCCAAGCAAGATTCAAGGTGCAACAACTCTTCCATATCCCTCGAAGTAGCCGAAAGATGTTGTCGAAAACAAGTTCAAGAGGTTCCTCAAACTCTTGCAAGGTTTGAACATCTCTATCCCGTTCACCGATGCATTGAGCGAGATGCCATCTTATGCCAAGTTTTTAAAGGAGATTTTGAGCAAGAAGAGGTCGATAGTTGAAATGCAAGATGATGTCAAGACCTTGGAGTTACCGCAAAAGCTAGGAGATCCCGGTCGCTTTGCTATAACCATTGGTGTGGGGTCTCAAAACTTCCAAGCCTTATGTGACCTTGGGGCAAGTGTTTCGGTGATGCCCACTAGCATTTGGAGAAGAGCAAATTAAGGTGAAATTGAGCCGGCCGATATGTCCCTAACTATGGCCGACGGTTCCATCATCAAGGCTAAGGGAATATTGGATGACGTGCCGGTGCGAGTTGGAAAGTACTTTGTTCCCGATGATTTCGTGATCTTGGACATGCACGAGGACCCCTTGGTCCCAATAATCTTAGGAAGACCATTTTTAGCTACGGCGGGGGCAAGGTTTGATGTCAAAAACGGCAAGGTTTCCTTTGAGATTGGTGAAGAAAAGGTCGATTTTCACTTCAACAAAGCTTTGAATGAGCCGGACGCCTTGGCTATCCTCAAACTTGAAGAGAGTGCCAAGAGAAAAAGTGAAAAAGTGGAAGTTGCTAGTGAGGTCATTGTGTTGAGAAGTGATGAAGGGTTCAATAAACAAATACAAGCAAGGGAGTTGTTGGAGAAAGTTGAGGAACAAGATGAGTCAAGGATCAATGCTAGCCCAAGGAGAAATGAAGAGTATCCTTACTTATATCCTTTTGATGTTGGTGATGACCACAATTCTTCCCAAACTTTTGATTCCTACATTTGTTTAAGTGATTTGAAAGATGACTTAGGAGACTCCTACATTTGCCTTAGTGACTTGAAAGATGAATTGGTAGAATCTCCTAGGAATTCTTTGGATAGCTTTGGTGTAGGAAAAGAGGAACATGAGGGAGCAAGTAAGGAAGAGAAATCTCATTCGTTGGAGGAGTATGATGAGAGAGGCCCGGGATCGGATAGCCATGCCTATATAGACCATCGTTGGTGGTTTTATGGGTATGAAGGCAATGGGAATGGGCATAACAATGGCGAGCAATTCACCATGTTCCACCCGCCATGAGGGTGAGGTTAGGAAGTCAAGCTAGTGACTCTAAACAAGCGCTTCTCAGGAGGCCACCCGAGCTAGTAGCTTTCTTTTCGTAATTTTAGTTTGATTTTTCTTAGTTTAGCCTAGCTTTTCTCTAACCAATCTCTATCTAGTATTTTGTGGATTTTCGGTGTTGAGTATTCTTCAAGGTTGTGTAGGATTTGAGGTGAGAAAAATATATAAATGGAAATATGGGAAGGAAGTTGCAAGAGGATGGAGTAAAATTTGTGACCCGAATACTCCCACATCGAGCCCAGGTAAGTCGGGCCCGACATAGGGACGTCGGTCCATGAAGTCTGTCCAACCCAATTTGACTAGGTGGAATGCCAATTTTCCCCTTGACCTAATTTGTCCACTTCCCCCATTAAATACCATCCCCCACCTAAGAGCAAAGATGAAGTGGAATGTTAAGTGAAATTTTGGGTTGAAAGGAAAAATGTTAAGTCTTTTGGGTGAGTGTGAAATTGATTGTGGAATTTTGGTGAAGTTGGTGAGAGTTTAGGTTGTTCAATCCCCATTGTAAGCACCACAAGACCAAATCATTCCCACCTTGAGAAATACCAAAAGCCCCATTACAACCCGGCCGAATGGAACCTCTTTGAGGACCTCCATTGAGCCAAGTTCGAATTCTTTGTGTACTTTGTATTAGGCATCTCTAGGTGGAGGAATTGGTGATATTAGCTTCAATAGTAAAGTCCTTACTTGCATGATTTTTGAGCTTGAGTGTTCATTGCTAAACCCAAACACATGATGAGTGATACACATTCACATATCCCTAAAGTGAGGCTTAGTTGCATTGACTCTATTCCTTGGAACACTTAATCATGTGTGATGATGTAATCTTGCTTGAATATCAATCACTTGTGCTAAAATGTGTTTTCATACGAGGCTTCACTTGAAGATTATGTTTCGGTCTTGCTTACATTGTTATTGCTTGAGGGCAAGCAAGTTTAAGTATGGGGTATTTTGATGTCTCTTTATTTGGTGGTGTTTTCATATGTGATTTCCTTTGTAAATATGTTTCTTTTTCCCCTTTTCTTGTGTTTTTTTTTCCTTTTTAGCTTAGTTCCCGTATTTCTATGAGATTCGGAGACTACGCGCGTTTTATGTGTTTTGTAGGTGTTTTGGCATGAATCGAGGATCGATTTGAAGGAGGGTCGAGACATGGAGCAAGGCCCGAGCAAATGAGGAAAGAGAGGAGCAAGCCATGAAGAAGAACAAGAGGAAAGCCAACAAGAAGAAGGTGGAATGAGGTTCGGACCGAGTTGCAACCAACATCGGGCCTGACTTGAAGTTTCAACCTCGGACCGACTTGCACAATAACTCGGGCTCGAGGTCCTCCGTGTCGATCCGAGTCGGTCACTGGACTACTTGGGCTCCAAGGCACGAAATTGTGAACTTCCACTTTTGCCCCTCATCTAATCTATAAAAGGCCCTCTTGTCTTCTAATTTAGGGGGTTCTCACACACAAGGAAGAGGTTCCCACACTTGGCAAGGAACCAACCCTCAAGAGGATACTTGGAGAGCAAGGAGAAAGGAGAGGAGAAGGAGAAGAGAGAGAGAATCGGCCAAGGGAGAGGAAGGATTGATAGGTTTGGTTGATAGATTAGCTTTGCTTTGTTTTGATCTTGTGGATTTGGAAACCTTTGATTGGATTTTGTGGATTGCTTTTGATTTGTGAATGAAACTTTGCTTTGTTTTGAGATTGATGATGTTGATTGCTTTCCCTTTTGATTTGTTTGCTTTCTTTGTTTGCCATATGGAGTAGATCTCCTTGATCTTAGGTTATGGGGGAAAACTCTAGCTAGGTTTGGGCTAGAAACCCCAATTTCATAGCCTTGAGTGCTTGATCTAGGAACCCACTCTACATAGAGCTACAATTCCTTACGAAAGTTGCGAATCAAGGCTTGTGATTGGCAAAGTAGCGAAAGTGAACATGTGCCAATCTCAAGACCTTGCTTCGAAGGGGATTTCCCCAATGATCGAGGTGTAGAAGTGGTTGGAACGAGGGCGAAAGCACTCGATCCTATTCCGATCATCACTTATTGCTTGAATTGGGTTGGAAAAGCCTTAACCTACTAGAGAAGGAACCCAAACGCCCAAGATCTACTTTCAAACTTTGAGTTCGACAAACCCAGCTACCTCGGGCCCGACTTACCCTACGTCGGTCCCGACTTCCTCTTGTCGCCAACATCGGGCCCGACGTGACCTCTGTGTCGGTCCCGACTGTTCTCTTTGTTTCCTTTGTTTTAAGTTCTCCTTTCCAGCTTTCTAGTGTCTAGGCACATCAATCGAGTAGATTTCCCGAGTGTTCGACACCCACCACGTGCTACAACGGGGTCGGGTTATAAATTGTATCTCTAGACCCTCGCACCACCGAGAGGCGATCATTTACTTGGACATTTCATCGAACACTTGGCATGAAATGCTAGATCACAATTCATTTTAAAGGCACAAGGAGAAAAACCAAGTGTACTACAAAGACATCTAGGTATAAGCATAAAAAATGAGGATAGTGTCAAGCCAATAAGCACATTCTGCACTACAAGATCAAGCCCGATTGAATAAAAGCATAAATTCGAATCTAGAAACAGAATGCCACATTTTGGAGTGACATTTACATGGACTTTTCATCGAACACTTGGCGTTTAATGTTAGATTACAAGTCATTTTAAAGGCAAAAGGAGAAAAAACAAGTGAACTTCAAAGACATCTAGGCATAAGAATAAATAATGAGGATAGAATCAAGGCAATAAGCACGTTCTACATTACAAAATCAAGACCAATCGGATAAAAGCATAAATTTGAACCAAGAAACCGAATGCTACATTTAGGAATGACATTTAAATGGACATTTCATCGAACACTTGGCGTGCAATGTTAGATCACAAGTTAATTTTTAAAGGCAAAAGGAGAAAAAACAAGTGAACTTTAAAGACATCTAGGCATAAGCATAAAGAATGAGGATAGTATCATGCCAATAAGCACGTTCTACCTAGAAAATAAAGACCGATCGGATAAAAGCATAAATTCGAACCTAGAAAACGAATGCCAAATTTAGGAGTAACATTTACATGGATATTTCATCGAACACTTGGCGTGTAATGTTAGATCTCAAGTCAAATTTTTAAAGTCAAAAGGAGAAAAAACAAGCGAACTTTAACGACATCTAGGCATAAGCATAAAGAATGAGGTTAGTATCAAGCCAATAATCACATTCTGCACTACAAAATCATACGCGATCGTATAAAAGCATAAATTTGAACATAGAAACCGAATGCCTAATTTAGGAGTTAAATTTAAATGGATATTTCATCGAGCACTTGGCGTGCAATGTTAGATCACAAGTCATTTTAAAGGCAAAAAGACAAAAAACAAATGAAGTTTAAAGACATCTAGGCATAAAAATAAAGAATGGGGATAATATTAAGCCAATAAGCACATTCTACACTACAAAATCAAGGCCGATCGAATAAAACCGTAAAATTAGAACCTAGAAACCCAATTCCACATTTAGGAGTGACATTCAAATGAACATTTCATCGAACACATGGCCTACAATGTTAGATCACATGTCATTTTAAATGTAAAAGGAGAAAAACAATTGAACTTTAAAGACATCTCGACATAAGCATAAAGAATAAGGAAAGTATCAAGCCAATAAGTACATTCTACACTACGAAATCAAGACCGATCAAATAAAAGCATAGATTCGAACCTGGATACTGAATGCCACATTTAGGAGTGACATTTAAATGGACATTTCATCGAACACTTGGCGTGCAATGTTAGATCGCAAGTCATTTGAAGGAAAAAGACAAAAAACAAGTGAACTATAAAGACATATAGGCATAAGCACAAAGAATGAGGATAGTATCAAGCCAATAAGCACATTCTACATTACAAAATCAACACCGATTGGATAAAAGCATAAATTCGAACCTAGAAACCGAATGCCACATTTAGGAGCGACATTTACTTGGACATTTCATCGAACACTTGGCATGTAATGCTAGAACTCAACTCATTTTAAAGGCACAAGGAGAAAAACCAAGTGAACTATAAAGACATCTAGGTATAAGCGTAAAAAATGAGGATAGTGTCAAGCCAATAAGCACATTCTGCACAACAAGATCAAGCCCGATTGAATAAAAGCATAAATTCGAATCTAGAAACAAAATGCCACATTTTGGAGTGACATTTACATGGACTTTTCATCGAACACTTGGCGTGCAATGTTAGATCACAAGTTAATTTTTAAAGGCAAAAGGAGAAAAAACAAGTGAACTTCAAAGACATCTAGGCATAAGAATAAATAATGAGGATAGAATCAAGGCAATAAGCACGTTCTACATTACAAAATCAAGACCAATCGGATAAAAGCATAAATTTGTACCAAGAAACCGAATGCTACATTTAGGACTGACATTTAAATGGACATTTCATCGAACACTTGGCGTGCAATGTTATATCACAAGTTAATTTTTAAAGGCAAAAGGAGAAAAAACAAGTGAACTTTAAAGACATCTAGGCATAAGCATAAAGAATGAAGATAGTATCAAGCCAATAAGCACGTTCTACTAGGGGTGTTCAAAAATATCCGATTCGATCCGATCCGAGAAAATTATCCGGATCACCGGATCGGATACGGATCGGGTCGTCAAACCCCCGGATATCAGAGGGTATTAATACTATACATATATATTTTGTGCAATGACAAAAAGTTTAATAGTAAAAGTAGTTTTTATGTGCTTCGACTTCCTAGTACTACCCCTTTTTTGTTTGTTTTTTCAATTATTTTTAATATATTTTACCCCACAAATAAAGTTGATGATAAATAAAACCTAAAAGTATATTTAACACCCCATTTTTATTTTATTTTAATTTATTTTTTCTCTTTCTTTTATGCATGTGATTATTCGGATCATGATTTTTGGGTGAAATTGACCGACTAAATAAATTATTTGGAAAATAAATACAAAAAATATAAAAATATGAATATTCGGATATCCGCCACAAATATCCGATCCGATCCGAGCTATACGGATCGGATATCCGGGTATACCCGGATCGGATACAGATATGGTTTTAGAGAAAATTTTATTGCGGATGGGATCGAATATCCGGTTATGAACCAAGAAACCAAGAAAACGAATGCTACATTTAGGACTAACATTTAAATGGACATTTCATCGAACACTTGGCGTGCAATGTTAGATCACAAGTTAATTTTTAAAGGCAAAAGGAGAAAAAACAAGTGAACTTTAAAGACATCTAGGCATAAGCATAAAGAATGAGGATAGTATCATGCCAATAAGCACGTTCTACCTAGAAAGTAAAGAAAGATCAGATAAAAGCATAAATTCGAACCTAGAAAATGAATGCCAAATTTGGGAGTAACATTTACATGGAAATTTCATCGAACACTTGGCGTGTAATGTTAGATCTCAAGTCAAATTTTTAAAGTCAAAAGGAGAAAAAACAAGTGAAATTTAACGACATCTAGGCATAAGCATAAAGAATGAGGATAGTATCAAGCCAATAATCACATTCTACACTACATAATCATACCCGATCATATAAAAGCATAAATTTGAACATAGAAACCGAATGCCACATTTAGGAGTGAAATTTAAATGGATATTTCATCGAGCACTTGGCGTGCAATGTTAGATCACAAGTCATTTTAAAGGCAAAAAGACAAAAAACAAGTGAACTTTAAAGACATCTAGGCATAAAAATAAAGAATTAGGATAATATTAAGCCAATAAGCACATTCTGCACTACAAAATCAAGACCGATCGAATAAAACCGTAAAATTAGAACCTAGAAACCCAATTCCACATTTAGGAGTGACATTCACATGAACATTTCATCGAACACATGGCCTACAATGTTAGATCACATGTCATTTTAAATGTAAAAGGAGAAAAACAATTGAACTTTAAAGACATCTCGACATAAGCATAAAGAATAAGGAAAGTATCAAGCCAATAAGCACATTCTGCACTACGAAATCAAGACCGATCGAATAAAAGCATAGATTCAAACCTGGATACTGAATGCCACATTTAGGAGTGACATTTAAATGGACATTTCATCGAACACTTGGCGTGCAATGTTAGATCACAAGTCATTTTGAAGGAAAAAGGACAAAAAACAAGTGAACTATAAAGACATATAGGCATAAGCATAAAGAATGAGGATAGTATCAAGCCAAAAGCACGTTCTACATTAAAAAATCAACACCGATTGGATAAAAGCATAAATTCGTACCTAGAAATCGAATGCCACATTTAGGAGCGACATTTACGTTGAAATTTCATCGAACACTTGGCATGCAATGCTAGATCACAATTCATGTTAAAGGCACAAGGAGAAAAACCAAGTGAACTATAAAGACATCTAGGTATAAGCATAAAAAATGAGGATAGTGTCAAGCCAATAAGCACATTCTGCACAACAAGATCAAGCCCGATTGAATAAAAGCATAAATTCGAATCTAGAAACCGAATGCCACATTTTGGAGTGACATTTACATGGACTTTTCATCGAACACTTGGCGTGCAATGTTAGATTACAAGTAATTTTAAAGGCAAAAGGAGAAAAAACAAGTGAACTTCAAAGACATCTAGGCATAAGAATAAATAATGAGGATAGAATCAAGGCAATAAGCACGTTCTGCATTACAAAATCAAGACCAATCGGATAAAAGCATAAATTTGAACCAAGAAACCGAATACTACATTTAGGACTGACATTTAAATGGACATTTCATCGAACACTTGACGTGCAATGTTAGATCACAAGTTAATTTTTAAAGGCAAAAGGAGAAAAACCAAGTGAACTTTAAGGACATCTAACCATAAGCATAAAGAATGAGTATAGTAACAAGCCAATAAGCACGTTCTACTAGGGGTGTTCAAAAATATCCGATCCGGTCAATCCGATCCGCTGATCCGACGATCCGATCCGCGAAATTCGAATCCATTGGAAAATTATCCGAATTCGATCCGATCCGAGAAAATTAGCCGGATCACCGGATCGGATACGGATCGGGTCGTCAAACCCCCCGGATATGCGAGGGTATAATACTATACATATATATTTTGTGCAATAACAAAAAGTTTAATAGTAAAAGTAGTTTTTATGTGCTTCGACTTCCTAGTACTACCCCTTTTTTGTTTGTTTTTTTAATTACTTTTAATATATTTTACCCCACAAATAAAATTGATGATAAATAAAACCTAAATCTATATTTAACACCCCATTTTTTATTTTATTTTAAATTATTTTTTCTCTTTCTTTTATGCATGTGACTATTCGGATCATGATTTCTGGGTGAAATTGACCGACTAAATAAATTATTTCGAACATAAATACAAAAAATATAAAAATATGAATATTCGGATATCCGCCACAAATATCCGATCCGATCCGAGCTATACGGATCGGATATCCGGGTATACCCGGATCGGATACGGATATGGTTTTAGAGAAAATTTTATTGCGGACGGGATCGAATATCCGGTTATGAACCAAGAAACCAAGAAAACGAATGCTACATTTAGGACTAACATTTAAATGGACATTTCATCGAACACTTGGCGTGCAATGTTAGATCACAAGTTAATTTTTAAAGGCAAAAGGAGAAAAAACAAGTGAACTTTAAAGACATCTAGGCATAAGCATAAAGAATGAGGATAGTATCATGCCAATAAGCACGTTCTACCTAGAAAATAAAGAAAGATCAGATAAAAGCATAAATTCGAACCTAGAAAACGAATGCCAAATTTGGGAGTAACATTTACATGGACATTTCATCGAACACTTGGCGTGTAATGTTAGATCTCAAGTCAAATTTTTAAAGTCAAAAGGAGAAAAAACAAGTGAAATTTAACGACATCTAGGCATAAGCATAAAGAATGAGGATAGTATCAAGCCAATAATCACATTCTACACTACATAATCATACCCGATCGTATAAAAGCATAAATTTGAACATAGAAACCGAATGCCACATTTAGGAGTGAAATTTAAATGGATATTTCATCGAGCACTTGGCGTGCAATGTTAGATCACAAGTCATTTTAAAGGCAAGAAGACAAAAAACAAGTGAACTTTAAAGACATCTAGGCATAAAAATAAAGAATTAGGATAATATTAAGCCAATAAGCACATTCTGCACTACAAAATCATGACCGATCGATTAAAACCGTAAAATTAGAACCTAGAAACCCAATTCCACATTTAGGAGTGACATTCACATTAACATTTCATCGAACACATGGCGTGCAATGTTAGATCATATGTCATTTTAAATGTAAAAGGAGAAAAACAATTGAACTTTAAAGACATCTCGGCATAAGCATAAAGAATAAGGAAAGTATCAAGCCAATAAGCACGTTCTACTAGGGGTGTTCAAAAATATCCGATCCGGTGATCCGACGATCCGATCCGCGAAAATCCGAATCCATTGGAAAATTATCCGAATCCGATCCCATCCGAGAAAATTAGCCGGATCACCGGATCGGATACGGATCGGGTCGTCAAACCCCCAAGATATCCGAGGGTATAATACTATACATATATATTTTGTGCAATAACAAAAAGTTTAATAGTCCAAGGAGTTTTATATGCTTCGACTTCCTAGTACTACCCCTTTTTTGTTTGTTTTTTTAATTATTTTTAATATATTTCACCCCACAAATAAAATTAATGATAAATAAAACCTAAATCTATATTTAACTCCCCATTTTTATTTTATTTTAAATTATTTTTTCTCTTTCTTTTATGCATGTGATTATTCGGATCATGATTTTTGGGTGAAATTTACCGACTAAATAAATTTTTTGGAACTTAAATACAAAAAAATATAAAAATATGAATATTCGGATATTCGAATATCCGCCACAAATATCCAATTCGATCCGAGCTATACGGATCAGATATCCGGGTTAATTTTTAAAGGCAAAAGGAGAAAAAACAAGTGAACTTTAAAGACATCTCGGCATAAGCATAAAGAATGAGTATAGTATCAAGTCAATAAGCACATTATACACTACAAAATCAAGACCGATTGAATAAAATGTTATTTTCGAACCTAGAAACCGAATGCCACAATTAGGAGTGACATTTACATGGACATTTGTTCGAACACTTGGCACGCAATGTTAGATCACAAGTCCATTTTTAAAGGCAAAAGGAGAAAAACAAGTGAACTTTAGAGACATCTAGGCGTAAGCATAAAGAATGAGAATAGGTTCAAGCCAATAAACTCATTTTGCAATACAAATCAAAACCGATCGAATAAAAGCATAAATTCTAACCTAGAAACCGAATTCCACATTTAAGAGTGACATTTACATGGACATTTCATCGAACACTTGGCGTGCATTGTTAGATCACAAGTCATTTTAATGATAAAAGGAGATCCCACAAGTGAACTTTAAAGACATCTAGGCATAAGAATAAAGAATGAGGATAGTATCAAGGCAATAAGCACGATCAGCATTACAAAATCAAGACGAATCGGATAAAAGCATAAATTTGAACCAAGAAACCGAATGCTACATTTAGGAGTGACATTTAGATGGACATTTCACCGAACACTTGGCGTGCAATGTTAGACCTCACGTCAATTTTTAAAGGCAAAAGTAGAAAACACAAGTGAACTTTTAAAACATCTAGGCATAAGCATAAAGAATGAGGATAGTATCAAGCCATGTTCCTCTTCTTTAGAGGGTTGATTATCGGAACAGAGATCCTTATAAAAGGATCTCTTATTTTTCTTTGGATCATCACTTTGTTTCTCCATAAGAATGCCAACCAGGGAGGAGATCCAGATAGATATTTTGAGATTAGTGAAGTGGATATAAAGGCACAACTATCGCATCGCTCATTGACGAACAAATATAAGAGAGAAAAATCATTAAAAGGGAAGAACAAAATCAACCTCATGATTTTGGAAAGTCGAAGCTTCTCCCAAAACATCCACAGGCGAGGACGTCTCTCCATTCCAGTCCAAGCCACCTGTCTCCAAGCTCTGAGATTCCGCCTCTCAAAGTATCGCTCCAATACTCCCAACGTCCTAACTATGAACAAGCACGAACAGTAGCGTAATCATACTGACCCTAGTCTCCAATTTGCTCTTTGTTACATGAGGGATAGTCCCCCTCTCATCCTACGCCGCCAAAGCTGAATCGAATGGACAAGCATAATTAATCTAATTGCGACGAAGGCCCCGCCATGAGGTAAGAACGACAACCTTGGATTACAAGTGTGATGTTTAGTCGCGGGAAATCTGAGCAAAATCCACCAAATTGGAGCCCAAAAGGGTTAGAAACATCATTACAATTGATTTTCGTGAGAAATAGGTTGAGAATTGACTGAATTGATCCAAAAAGGGCAAGAAATTTCAATCTGAGGTTCTTGATTTGGGGCCTTGGCCATTGTTTAGGGGCAAGGAGTTGGGTGAGAGAGGGCAGAGGGTTTCGAGTCTTCATTTTCTACGGTTCGGGTGTTTTTGTGAAAGAAGCTCGCTTGGAAAATTAGAGAATAAGGATTGGGAAAAAATAAAAAGCCGGGAATTTTGGCACCTTTGTATTTTTATTTTTGAGATTTGGCTGGTGTTTTGAAATGGTCGGGTCGATGCGGATCACGGGTTAAACCGGGTTGGGTCGATGCGGGATTTCGAGCGGGTCAAAAACATAGAATTTTTTATGATTATTAAAATAGATTTTTAATAATTAATAATATTTAATTATAATAAATTTTTTTATATATTTTAATAGTAAAATATATTGAACTTTTTAAACTAAATTTTATACATTTTATAAATATACTAAATCGGTCAACCCAACGGGTTTCGGGTTTCAACCCAACGGGTTTTGGGTTTCAACCCAACAGGTTGCGGGTCTATCTGGTTTCGGTCAACTTCGGGTTTCGGGTTCAAATTTTCAAGTCTTGACCCTAAAATTTTTAGGCAGTTCGGGTCGGGTTAGCAGGTCGGGTCAGCTTGTGACAGCTCTAATACTAACTAATTGTGCATCAAGTTTTTGATAACATTGTTCTTCGATTTTGAACTTTTTTAATTTTTAATTTTATTTTTTAACCTTATTTATGTGTATGAATACAATATTATATAGTTTTTGATGCACATATAATTAGTTTCGATATATCCATATTTGTTCATTGATATACTTCTATTTGTACATTGATATAACTTTGTTTGTTCATTGATATACCCTATTTGTTCATGGATATACTCCTATTTGTTCATTGATATAACTTTGTTTGTTCATTGATATACCATATTTGTTCATGAATATACCGCTATTTGTTCATTGATATAACCTTGTTTGTTCATTATTATACCCTTATTTGTGAATTGAAATAAACTTATGTTTGTGTCAATACCATCAATTTGTACATTTAGGACTATTAATACCATCAAATTGTACATTTATGACTATCTATTTGTGCATTTTTTCATTTATTATGTGCTTTAAGGCTATCTTGAATGCAAAAGATAATACAATGAAGTGCTTTAAGGATAACTTGTTAATACGAATGAAGTGCTCAATATAGTACCTAAATAAGATAAGTTTGATTTAGAAACTTGAATACAAAGTATAATAGATAAAGAATCTAACTTTTGCAACAATATGGTGTATGCTAAGAGGTTACTAATGAACAAATTAATATGCATCTAGCAATGAACAATTATATGAAAAAGGCAATGAAAAAATATGCATAAACCAATTAACAAATTGATGTTACTAATGAGAAAATATGCACAAACCGATGAACAAATATGCCAAAACCAATGAACAAATATGAATATAACAATTAACAAATATGCATCTATTAATGAACAAATATGCACAAAACGATGAACAAATATGCCAAAGCTAATGAACAAATATGTCATAGTGTTGATGAACAAATCCGCATTGTTGATGAACAAATCCATAGTATTGATGAACAAATCCATAGTATTGATGAACAGATCCACATTTTTTGATGAACAATCTGAGCGCGTGTCCTATTTCTCTTTTTTTTAAATACGCGGATAATTCGCCAAAAATTCGTCCGTGTCGTTTTTCCCCTTTTTAAGTGAAATGATCAGCGCCTTTAATTTTTCTTGTTCCAACGGCTCTTGTTCTTTCTTTTTTCGCACCTAGGCACCCATTTGCACCTGAACCAGACTATAATTATATAATCAAACATTAAAATAGTAAGTCACTACATTGAATTAATAAATAAGATTTTCACATACCAAATATAAAAATTAAAATTTGAGATGGGAATAGTTTATTATAGGAATCAATATTATAGGGATCAATATTGAGTATAGGAATCAATATTAATTACTTGTTGTGGTTAATTTTCTTACATTTAAATATATAGCAACAACAATATATGATTTTGTAATATAATTTACTTAAATAAACTACCTAGTTGCATTTTTTTTGCGATTGGACTAAGATTGGACCAAGATCAAACTATGATCGAACTAAAACAAGATCAGACTAAGATTGTTGGACTAAACCACCACCCCCATCACCAACGCCGCCTCCACCTCCATCGTATAATCTCCATCATCATAATTACCACCACCACTGCCATCATCACCACCACCGCCTTAATCTCCATCATTATAATCACCACCACCACCATTATCATCTTTTGTAACAATGGTTGATTATTGAAATCAATATTAATCTTTGATGTGGTTAATTTTCATACTTTTTGAATATATATATATATATAACAACAACAATATCAGATTTTGTATTATAATATACTTTATTAAACTACTTAGTTATATTTTTAATGAGATCGGACTAAGTTTGGACCAATATCGAACTATGATCGGTTCAAAACAAGATCGGACTAAGATTGTTGGACTAAGATTGATGGCTTTTAAATGTAAATTTTTACCAAAATATAAATATAATTTTAATTTTAAGAATGTTTTATTTATCATTCATATTTATATTATTATTTAATAATTTAAAATAGCTTTTATTATTCAAATAATATTTTTAATATTTTATTATTAATTAGTTGGTCAACCCGAAACCGCAAGATAACCTATCGTAACCCGTTCCAATTTGACTGAAACCCGATTGACCGAGTGTAATCGTTTTGGGTTTGAAGGGATTAGGTCGACGTAATTGGTTAGATTGAAACGATGAACGAATATTCAAATTTACTCATATCAGATTTTGTAATTGTACTAGTGTGAGGACCCGTACATTGTAAGGGTTTTATTAAATATAAATAAAATAAATAAAAGGTTAAAAAGTAAAGAATTTGTATTATATATTTTAATATTAAGTGATGTGAATATTTTTCAATCTTGTAGGAGACATGTTATCTTCTTACTAATATTTTTTAGGATTTTAATATGGTAGAAAAAATAAATTGAATTATTATATCAACAAAAGGGTGATGTGGCGCAATATGGTGACAGAATTTGCTATCGCTTTAGTATATACTCCGTACTATATATAGTAATAGATTAGATTTTTTTATTATTTCATAGTTATTATGGAAAATTTTCTCTTTTTTTCTTTTATTGTTATACTTTTGAAAAATGAAATATATATGGATGATTTTTAAATTTAAATATTATGAAATATTTCATATATTTTTATAATCTTGTGGAAAATTACAGATTTGTATGATTCAATATTTTTTTATTTAATGGTTATTTTTCCAAAAATTTGATAACATAAAAAAATATCGTAATGATTTTCCTATCTATCATATCCAAAAATAAAAGATTGAATAATGGGATTTTCTATCCCATATTCTAAAAATATGGATAAGAATTTATATTTATAAACTAAAATTTTAACAATGGGATTTTCTATCCATTGATTATAGTGATATAAGATTGTACGTATAATACACTATCTATATATTAAACTTAATTATCTAAACCTACATATGCATTCTATCTAAAAATAAAATAAATATCCTAAGATTAGTGCACTTTTTCGTAATGCACTTTTTGTATTTTTCAATGCACTTTTATATGAAAAGTGCATTACTAACTAGGAAAAGTGCATTCGTTTTAGGATAAGAGTTCGTTTTAGGATAAGAGTTTGTTTCATTTGAACCAAACTCTATAGTTATGATATTTTAATTTTGAGTTGATAAAGTATATAATTTTATTTTCACATGTATTTAATTTCAATTACATTTAGTAAACTTATAATTCAATAGATTGATTATGAACACAAATAAACAAGTGATTTCCTTAGATACATGAAAAAGGTTTAAGGTCAATATTAACGTTTGAGTCGAACACTTTTTAATTTGTTGATTTTGGGTCGAGTTGCTTTGTGATTCGTTTAGACGTTGGTCCATACTAGATCAGACTTGATGTGATTCCATCTACGAAGTCATGGCCCCACGGTACCGTGGGGCCATGACTCGGTAGATGGAATCACATCATCCTCCTTCCCTTTAAAAGGATTCGTCCTCGAATCTATCATGCTTGTAAAACAAAGGACACATCGAGGGAAGCACAAGCAAGTACAATCTATAGAAGTCAAGTTAAGAATAACATTTCCAATCTCAATATGATAGGCCAGAAAGTATGCACTAGCTACATCACTTCTCTTCCTATTCTTACGGGTACATCTCATAATAAAGCAATGAAGAGATTGAGTGTAAGTAGGCATCAATGGAATTCTATAACCTCTATGCATTCTAGATGACATGTATTGGGAAAGAGAACTAAAATGGAAGCAAGAGTACTTAGTCCTAGATGTCACAAATGCATGAAAGAAAACTGAAATTATTTGATCAAATGCATGTGACACAACCAACACATAGTCATAATTATAGAATAGAGGAGTGCAAGAAACTTCCCTGAGAGGTGCATTTGTATCACCATGTGAGCTCAACAATGGAGGTAGGGCTTCTAGCTCCCTTGGTGTGGCATTTTCCATGACAAAGACATCTTTCTTGGCCTCCATAAGAAAACGAATGTAATCATCGCTTGGAGTGACTAAAACAGCCTCGTCCTCCTCATGGAGCAAGAAGGGTAAACTTGAAGGAATCATAGGAAATGCATCCATCCATGGTGTAGCCAATGAGTTCATTGAGCTAGGAGTGATGGTAGGACGATGCTTGATTTTAGGAGACAATTCCACAACATCCTCCTCTTCTTGCAATATGTGCATTAGTTCTATTGGACACTTGATGGTAATGAGTTGTTCCAATCCATGGAAAGGAGTCTCTCTTTTTGGTTGTTCTGTGTCACTTATCACTCTTTGTTGGATGGAAGTCTCCTCCCCTTTACAAGGGGTCATCCTCGAACCTTGATCTTGAACATCCTCAACATAATCGTTAGAAAACGAAGGAGCAAGGTTAGAAACGGTGAATACCTCATGGTCGCCTCGTTCCTTGAAAGTGTGTACATGCTCTTCTCGTTTCTTCTTGATCTTCCCCACTTAAGGCACTTGTGTCCTCTCATCTAGCCCTAGGAATCGGCTCTCCAAGGCATCAAAGCATGCCTCCATGTGTGTCTCCATGGATTTCATGGATTGTTGCAATGATTGTTGAAAGGATTGCAACATGGCAGCCACTGAACTAGTGGACGTCTCTTTAACATGTTGCTTATCCTTCTCGTCACCTACACTTGTCATCTTACAATCACGGCAAAAATCAAGGTATAGAGTGCACTCAAAATAACCACCAAGACTTGCCCGAGATGAAAATCCGACAAGATGCAAGTATGCAAAGCACAACAAAGGACAAACAAAGAAGAGATTTCGAATGCTAGGAAGCTACTAAACCACCAAGACAACACGCATCAAGTATAATTAATTAATTTTTTTTTTTTGTTTGAGTAGGCCTTTGCTAGGCTCTAGTAGTTGATTGCTCTTTCCGTGCCCGACCCCTTATTAGCTTACGCCGCCGGGCAAGGTTTTTCTAGTCTTAATCTTTTTTTTCTGTGCCTGGCCCCTTATTAGCTTTACGCCGCCGACAAGGTTTTTCTGATTTTCAACAAAAGATTTCGAATTCACTTAAACAACCACACAAGATGTTCCGTCTTGGTGTCGTTTTCGTATCCTAGCACCGAACCTTTCAACAAGCATGTAACGAAAAGGATTAAGGCTGGTTTTTGGACACAAAATACACGTTTTTTCAGCTCTCACAATTCATCCAAGATTCATTCAAATCAACTACTAATTGAAGGCATTAATCAAGCAACAAAACAACCCTTCAACTACCAAAATTATGGGAACCTTTTAGTGTTCTATCCATGGACGTTTTTTAAGCAAAATTCAGCCATGGATGCTCATCAAATTCGGCCAAGTACAACCACAAACAATGGAAAAAAACACCCACACAACACGAGACAACAACAACACACAACAACTCTCGCAACCACAAGGGAAATTCGACCAAGAAAAACTTGCAACAAGTGGAAATTCAAGGTCGGAACAAGAATTATATGGCAATACCTTCATGTGGCTCTGATACCACTTGATGAGAGGATTGATGGTGTAGATGATGATGCATCGAGATCGCCGAAGAATGGTAGGAAATTGTCACTTGGCTCGAAGGTGATCGAGCTCGGTGGCTGAATTTCGCCTGGGATTAAAAGGGTATATCTCCCTTGTCTGGACTCGGAATTGAGTGATTCTAAATCCTAGAGTTAGATCTTTTAGTTTAACCCCGCAAAGGTTGAGAGCCAAATGAAGTGTAGTTGAAAGATATGTTGATTATACTGAAGTGGTGCAGAAACCACCGAGATGGAAATGGAGCGATTGCAAATGGAATGGCGGAGTGATGGATATGGATGTTGCCCTTGGATATGACTCACCAAGAACAACAAACTAGATTGCAAGAACGTCAGATATGACTCACCAACGTTCTAACAAGAGATTGAACGAAAAACAAACAATGGAACTTTAGATTGAAAACAAGTAAAAAGAAAGCATTTCCATCGTTCAAGTCTAAGGGGAAAGTGGAGGCTTGGCACAAAATTATAACCTAGGTTTCACACTTCACCTAATCAACCACCAACCATAGAGAAATTACAAAAAAACACCCCATAAAACCAAGAACAAACTGATTGTCCTTAACCACAAAATAGTCACTTGTCGGGCCACTAGTTAAAATGACACTCCAACCTTCACCTTTGCTAACCAAAGTCCAACTTATGAGCCATGATCTCCTCCTTGATCTTTTCAAGCATTTCCCTTGCATGTGCTCGAGTGATGCGCCCATGATAGGGCGTGGTACCTTGACTTGGCTTCTTAGCGCCTCGAACACCGGCCTTGGATATTTCTCCAAGTAAAGACCCTCCTTTGTTGTGAAAATTGAACTTGTCATTAAGGCTGAGATCTTCACTCAAATCATGGAGAATAGTGCCTTTAAAAGTGCCCGAATAAGTGGTACCATCCATCAAATGCCAAGGCGCGCCAAGGTTAGAAATCAGCGTGTGTAACGGCGCCCCGATTGGCACGGTACCATGGGGCCATGACTCGGTAGATGGAATCACATCAATTCCGATCTAGTATGGACCAACGTCTAAACGAATCACAAAGCAACTCGACCCAAAATCAACAAATTAAAAAGTGTCCGACTCAAACATTAATATTGACCTTAAACCTTTTTCATGTATATAAGGAAATCACTTGTTTATTTGTGTTCATAATCAATCTATTAAATTATTATTTTACTAAATGTAATTGAAATTAAATACAAGTGAGCCTCCACTTTACCCTTAGACTTGAATGATGGAAATGCTCTCTTTCTACTTGTTTTCAATCTATAGTTCCTTTGTTTGTTTTTCGTTCAATCTCTTGTTAGAACGTTGGTGAGTCATATTCGACGCTGTTGCAATCTAGTTTTTTGTTCTTGGTGAGTCATATCCAAGGGCAACATCCATATCCATCACTCCGCCATTCCATTTGCAATTGCTCCATTTCCATCTCGGTGGTTTCTGCACCACTTCAATATAATCGACATATCTTTCAATCTACACTTCATTTGGCTCTCAAATTTTGCGGGATTAAATTAGACTCAAAGATCTAACTCTAGGATTAATCACTCAATTTGGAATCCGGACGAGGGAGATCTACCCTTTTAATCCCAGGCCAAATTCAGCCACCGAGCTCCATCACCTTCGAGCCAAGTGACGATTTCCCACCATTCTTCGGCGATCTCTTTGCACCATCATCTACATCATCGATCCTCTCATCAGGACTAGGATGGGATAGGTCTTAGGAATATTTCTTTAAAAATTGTGTGTGCGACAAGGATCGGGCCGGACTAAACCAGGATCGAACTATTAATTGGACCCTAAATCATAAACCTAAACCACCACCACCATGGTTTAATTTCTATTTCACTTATAAACTCTCAATATCAATACATTTTTAAATTAACCTATGAGTTTATATGTGTAACTACAGCTATCAAAAGCTGACCTAACCCGATAACCCTACCCGAACCGAATTTTAGGGTCAAAACCCGAAAATTTGATCCCGAAACCCAAAATAAACCGAACCTGATAGAACACGAAACCCGTTGGGTTGAAACCCAAAACCCGAAATCCGTTGGGTTTTAAATTTGAATCAATATATTATAACTAAAGTCGAATGCTTCTATCCTACGTTTCATCGTCTTAACTATTTTGCGTAGACGTTTTATTTTTTCATTGCCTCTTTGTCCTTCATTTATTTTATTATTTACAATCTTTATGTTATAATAATATTCCTTATATTACTAACATACAATTATATATTAGAGATCTTAAAATTTAACAAGTTGTCATAGGAGCGTAATTCATTATGGAACAATTTTATTAAATATAATAATATTATAAATATACAATTATATTTAGATATCTTAAAATTTGGCAAAAAAACATACTCTTCAATATAAAATAATGTTTTTAAATATAATAATATGACCATTTATATTTAGAGATCAAATAATTTAGCAAATGATAGAAATATAATCTTCATTATATAACATTTTTTTTAATAATAAGGAAAGAATATTATTGATTTATTAACATATTAGGAACATAATTATTATACTTATTATTATTTTAAAAGTATAATTAATATTTTATATAAATATATATATGTTAAAAAATATATTTTATTACTATAAACCCCGTGTAAAACATGGATACATCTAATAGTTTGATAAGAAACTATATAATCTATCTATAATTATTATTCAGTTATCTATCATTCTAAAAGTTACATTAAATATTCTACTTTATTGAAATATATTTTTGCAACATAAATAATAAATATTCTATAAGTTCTATGAAATATATGTGACAAAGATATACATATGATCTTGTATGAAATTTTACTTGATGCAACCAAAACTAACCCGCAAGTGAACGAGGTCAATTATAGTACCTTCAGTGTCGATCTCACAAGGACCAATGTAATACCAATTGTAACTCTACTAGTAAATTAGGCCAAAAATATAAGAAATTGACATCTATAACTAAGGTAACAACTAATAATAAAACAAAGGATAAAAACTATAGGATAGATGTGCCTAAGGTTAAGGATCACCACAACAATGTTTCAATAAATAAAATTATACTCTGTCTGAATTTATTTGAAGGACCAACTATCTAAAGTAAACATTAACTCCTTTATGACGATAAGTGCATGTATCTAAACTCAACAAACAGTCGATGCATAAAGCAAGTCTAATTTAGATCCTTAAAGCTCTTTAGAGACTAAGGATAAACAATCCTAGCATTCACTGTCGTGCTCCGCTAGAATCATTCAAACCCTAGAACTACTACGATAGTTAAAAATCACACAAGAGAAATTAAATTGTTGTCGCATAGATAACTCTCAAGTTTATACCCAGGGATCTGAAAAGAACCAATTTTTAGTCCTCAACTTATCAGTATCCTATTATTGTTATCTCCTGTCGGTCACAAACTCTAATAAGAATCTTATATGCAAAAGCAAGTAGGGCACAACGCAACCTAGGATCGAATCAAATATATTTCAATTCAGGCAAAGAATATAACTTTAATTAAATACGCATTGAATGGATCACCAAAACCCTAAAACTAGAAATTTAGCAAAGCATGATTGAAGAAATAATCATAATAGATAATCTAGCCATCAACAAATATGAATTATGCAAATAGAATAAATTTTAAGAAAACTTAGTTTGAATAATATAGATAATTCAAAAAATGGGCTAGAACACAAAACACCAAACTTCAATCGCCGGCCGAAACTCCTCTGTTATTTGATTTTCTAAAGATCATCCGCAGTGATGATTTAGGGTGGTCTTGTAATGTACGAGCATCCTAGTGTTGGCTTTGTAATGAGCTAGTAGCTCATTTCTTCAAAAAAAAAAAAAAACAATGTCCCTTGTGGCCGAACAATGAACAAAACCTAAATCTAAACTATTCTACGTAAGCTATCTCCGCAAACTAAAAGCTAAACTATATATTATATATCCTCATCTCCCAAATTTATCTTTTGTATATAATAAGCAGGCCACGTGAACCTTCCAATTGATAACAACCATGCAGGCCCACCTTCAGCATTCTTTTGATGGCCCATTCTTCATACGCATAAAATTCCAAAGCATGTGCATACTTGACGCACGCTAGAACTTCGGGCTTCAAATTAGGTGGGCTGACAAATAAGAACTCAAGCCCAAAACTCTATAATCTCCAAACCAGCCCATATATGTGTTTCCCAATCCGTCTCTAATTTACAACCAAATATAGCCTTAATTACCTGAAACATATAAAACTCGAGTGTAGATTCGAAAGCATAATAAAATAAAATAAAATATAAAATATGCCAAAACATGTATGAAAATTATCTAAATTAATATGCAACTAGACTCCTAAAATATGACTAAATTAGGCGTTATCATTACTCTATATAAATTTATTATTGATTACTGGTTCGGGTAGGTACATGTACCGAAATAAATTAATATGACAATTTAAAGCAAAAATAAAATACTAAGTGAATTTTAAAGCAAGGGATATTTCAAATATTGGCTAAATATATGGAAATTTTAAAAATTGTGAAAAGATATTTTTTATATATATTTAAATAGAGGTGTAGTTAATAGGTTTTCTATCATTAAAGAAAATACAATTTATTTTTATATTTTGACACTGGTGTAGTGGTGTAGGACTATATTCCACATGACATTTTGATATATATTTTTTGGTTTCTAAACAAAAAATGCAATTGAAAAAGTTACTAGTAATTTATATGAAAAAATGAAATATATGGCATTTTGATTTTTTTTTTTGGTTTCCTTAAAAAACAAAATTGGAAAAGTAGTCCTATAGTTCCTTTTCTATCTCATGTAAAAAAAATAGGTTGAAAAAGAAAAATTACAATGAAAAAGTAAACTCTAGGTTGTACAGGCAGGTAGTAGTCCTATATTACTGTATAGGTTCAGAGTCTTTTTTTTCTTGGAAGTTGTAGAAAGCAACAGAGATGTACTTTTACTTTGTCTTTATTCAGCTGTATCCGTCGCCAAAACAGTCGTCCCCGAAGCATTCTCCTAAAGTAATAGGTTTAGCCACGCCTTGTTTGCGCATGTTACATACATACACTCCAACGTACGTATCAATAAAATAATTAAAAGAATTGTTCTTTTTTTATCAAAAATAAATGGCCAATTGACCGAAAACCACCCTTATAATAGGACATATTTCACTAAACCACCCATTAAAAATGAAATTGCAAAAAACCACCTATATCAAACACTCCTTTAGTTAGGAGCCACCCAACTCAAAGTTTCCGTCTTTAAGCTGTTAAAAAGGTAAGATTACCATATTATCCCTTCTTTTTAATACTTTTTAATATTAATTCTATTAAAAAAAATTTAATAAATGAAATTAAAAAATAAAATAAAATAAAATCTAATGTCCTCCTTTTTTGTTGCTCAATGACGAAAATATCTACTAACGTTCATCCAGATTCAATCCCCTCTTTCATTCTCAGTCTCCCTTTGTACTCCTCCAATGACCTCCTACTTATCTCCATGAGAGGGAATTTGGAGCAATTTTTCGTTGCTATTCGTAATCACATGAATTAGATTGATACAAGGATGAAGAAGATGAAGAAGATGAAGAAAATGAGAATGAAGGTGAAGATGACGATGGCAATCAAGGAGAAGGAGACAACCAGTTCTCCAAGCCAGAGGTGTCTTGGGCGGGTCGGTGAGAGATGAACGAGTCCTAGTCTTTAAGAATCTAGCTTCCTTCTTTGACAGTGGGCTCGAGAGTTTCTTCAATTTGAAGACGTCTTTCGATCTCCCCGACACTAAATTTGATGCTCGTGGTATGTTAGAAAGTCTGAATTAGTCTTTAGATTGGCTAATTTGTGAGATTCATGTGAATTTCTCTAATTTGATTTTGTAATATGAAAACCCCTAATTTTTATTTTTCCTATTTGACAAAGATTTTGATAAATTTGGTTAGTGTGTGAATTAGTGTTTGTGCTCCTCCAATGTTCATCGTCTCAGCTCGTAGTTCGCCCTCTTTTGACTACTTCCTATAAGCTTTGATGAGTACGACGCCCTAATTTGATTTGATGAGTAAATTTGTCAATTTGGTTTTTTATACAATTGGCAACAATTAGGATTCAACATAGCGGTTCTTAGACAACTGAAAGTGTTTCTTAATTTGGGAGAAAATAGTCAAAGTGAAGTAATGACGATGGAGTTGCAGAGGTCGATGGAATGAAGTCCATGGAGGTGAAAGATTTATTTTTCCATTGTTGAAGCTTCCTTTTCCAAGCTCTTCAATAAAGTTTTATATATTTCCTTTTTTTAATTGAATTTTATTTAAAACATAATATTTTATTGTGCTTAACAAAAAGTTAACGAAATCTCAGGTTGGGTGGCTCTTGAATAACGGACTATTTGATATGGGTGGTTTTGGGCAATTTTATTTTTAATGGGTGGTTTAGTGAAATGTGTCTTATTATAAGGGTGGTTTTCGGTCAATTTGCCAAAATAAATAAATAAAACAATTAAAAGCCATACATTCAGCATATGTTTTTTCATGACGTGTATTGCGTATATATCAATCACCATCACATTCTGCAGTGTAGGACGAAAATGTTAATAAGCTCTTAATGAAGGGATTAAACAAGGAGTAATGACCACCCATTCAACTTCAAATCAAGCAAGAATGAACCCTTGTTGTCCCTCCACCATTTTCGTGTGAAAAAAATGCATCAAGGACTCAAACTTTTCGTGCTTCAACCACAAGAAATCAAGGACGCAAATTGATCACAAAAATAGCCCAACAAAGGACACACACCACACAAACAACAAGGACTAGTCGGAATTGACAAACACTTGCAATCAGTGGAAATCCAAGGTCGAAACAAGGTTTAGATGGTGATACCTTCGTGTGGCTCTGATACCACTTGATGATAGGATCGATGGTGTAGATTATGCAAAGGGATCGTCTTTAAAGACTTCCAAGGAAGTCTGACAACAAACACCTAGGAATTTGACCCGTCTTCAACTGGTTGGATCTTCCTGGTCTGAACTCGGAATTGAGTGATTCAAAAAATAGAAGTTATATCTTTGAGTCTAGTTGAATCTCTAAAAATTTCAGATTCGGATGATGTCTAGATTAGAAGTTAAGTTGATTATACTGAGATGGTGCAGAATCGACCAAGATGGAAATGGAACGTTTGATGGAGCGGATGGAAACGGATTGATGGAGCGTTGGATATGGATGTTGAGTCTTGGATATTTATCACCAAGATCAACAAATTATGTTGAAAGAACATCGGATATGACTCACCAAAGATCAAACAATGGTAATTGAAATGAAAAGAGCAAACAAACTTAGATTGAAAAACAAGTAAAAGAGAGAACATTCATGGTTTCATGTCTAAGGAAGAAAGGAGGCCAAAAACAAGCCTTATAACCCTAAACCCACGCCTCTCATAAATCAGACACACTCCTCTCATTATTACATAAAACACCCTAAAGTTTTAAGAAAACCAACTTAAAACCCTTAACAAAACATAAGACAAGTTTTAGCACTAGTCGAACCAATAGTCACAGGAACACTCCAACCTTCACCGTCATTAACCATCAGAAACTTATGAGCCATGAGTTCCTCCTTGATTTTGTCTAGTATTGCCTTAGCTAGGGCTCGCGTGATGCACCCAAGATAGGGCATGGATCCTTGACTCGGCTATTTAGCGCCTCCAACATTGGCCTTTGTTGCTTGGCCAAGTGTAGGCTACCCTTTATCATGCATATTGGACTTGTCTTTAAGGCTGGAATCCCGACACGAGTCATGGGACAAGGCGCCATCAAAAGTGCCAAAAGAGGTAGCACCATCCATCAAAAGCCAAGGTGCACCAAGGTCGGAATTCGGCATGTGCGAAGGCGCGCCACGATCTGCTTGCAAGGACGCCCCAGCAGGCTCGTTACCGAGTGGCGACCCCTCGGTAGGAGGCTCGGCACTAAGAGTGTTGAAGGTGGGCTCGGTAGATGGACTCACATCATTCATCACCTACTTTTTTCCAAATAAAAGAAAGTAAATTAATTGATTGATCATAGAAAAGAAGAGAAAGATATTTTATGAAGCACAAATATGTAATCCAAATAAGAAAGTAGTGTCATGAAGCAAAAATGTCAGTAGACAGGTCGTACATTCCAATCAAAACTAAACTAACAATTCTGTAATAGGTTACTATGGCTTGGGTGCTTCCACTCAAAACACCTTTTCATTTTAAACTTATCTGCCACCCCCGCACCAAGAACAATGTAAAGGATAGAAAATTCAGATTTTACAGTTTTTCTTGTTTTTGGATTATGATATTTATCTTCCCACCCCTACATTCTGATTTTTCAATTGGGAAGCAGAGTCTCAGATCAATCATTGTTACTAAAGAAAATGAAGCAAATATTCAGTTTTTGTGATCTTATCAGTGGCAATGATAATGAATGAGGATAGTTTCAAGCCAATAATCAGATTCTGCACTAACAAATCAAGGCCGATCGAATAAGAGCATAAATTCGAACCTAGAAAACAAATACAACATTTAGGAGTGACATTACATGGACATTTCATCGAACACTTTTCGTGCAATGTTATATCTCAATTCAATTTTTAAAGGCAAAAGTACAAAAATCAAGTCAACTTTAAAGACAACTAGAAATAAGCATAAAGAGTGAGGATAGTTTCAAGCCAATAAGAAGATTAAGCACTACAAAATCAAGACCGATCGAATAAGAGCATAAATTCCAACCTAGTAACCGAATGCCCCATTTAGGATTGACATTTATATGGAAATTTCATCGAACATTTCGCGGGCAATGTTAGATCACAAGTCATTTTTAAGGCAAAATGAGAAAAAACAAGTGAACTTTAAAGACATCTAGGCGTACGCATAAAGAATGCGGATAGTATCAAGCCAATAAGCACGTTCTACTCTACAAAATAAAGACCGATCGGATAAAAGCATAAATGCGATCCTAGAAACCGAATTCCACGTTTAGGACTGCAATTTACATGGACATTTCATCGAACACTTGGCAAGCAATGTTAGATCACATGTCAATTTTTAAAGGCAAAAGGAGAAAAAACAAGTGAACTATAAAGACATCTAGGCATTAGCATAAAGAATTAGGATAGTATCAAACCAATAAGCACGTTCTATACTACAAAATCAAGACCGTTTGGATAAAAGCATAAAATCGAACCTAGAAACCGAATGCCATATTTAGGAGTGACATTTACGTGGACATTTGATCGAACACTTCGCGTACAATGTTAGATCTCAAGTCAAATTTTAAAGGCAAAAGGAGAAAAAACAAGTGAACTTTAGAGACATCTAGACATAAGCATAAAGAATGAGGATAGTATCAAGCCAATAAGCACATTATGTACTACGAAATCAATACCAATCGAATAAAAGCATAAATTCAAACCTAGTAACCGAATGTCCCATTTAGGATTGACATTTGCATGGACATTTAATCGAACATTTGGCGGACAATGTTTGATCACAAGTAATTTTTAAGGCAAAATGAGAAAAAAACAAGTGAAATTAAAAAACTTTTAGGCTTAAGCATAAAGAATGCAGATAGTATCAAGCAATTAAGCACGTTCTACACCACAAAATCAAGACCGATCGGAGAAAATCATAAATTCGAACCGAGAAACCGAATGCCATATCTAGGAGTGACATTTACATGGACATTTTATCGAACACTTGACGTGCAGTGTTTGATCTCAAGTCAATTTAGGAGAAAAACCAAGTGAACTTTAAAGACATCTAGGCATATGCATGAAGAATGAGGATAATCTGAAGCCAATAAGCACATTTTGCACTACAAAATGAAGACCGATCGAATAAAAGCATAAATTCGAACCAAGAAACCGAATGCCACATTTAGGAGTGATATTTACATGGAAAATTCATCGAACACTTGGCATGCAATGTTAGATCACATGTCAATTTTTAATGGCAAAATAAGAAAAAACAATTGAACTTTAAAGACATCTAGGCTTAAGCATAAAGAATGAGGATAGTATCAAGCCAATAAGCACATTGTGCTCTACAAAATCAAGACCGATCGAATAAAAGCATAAATTCAAACATAGAATCCGAATGCGACATTTAGGAGTGATATTTACATGGACATTTCATCTAACACTTGTCGTACAATGTTAGATCAAAACTCAAATTTTAAAGGCAAAAGGGGAAAAAACAAGTGAACTTTAAAGACATCTAGACATAAGCATAAAGAATGAGGATAGTATTAAGCCAAAAAGCACATTCTACACTACAAAATGAAGACCGATCAAATAAAAGCATAAGTTCGAACCCAGTAACCGAATGCCACATTTAGGATTGACATTTACATGGACAATTCATCGAACTCTTAGCAGCCAATGTTTGATCACAAGTCATTTTTAAGACAAAATGAGAAAAAACAAGTGAACTTTAAAGACATCTATGCATAAGCATAAAGAATGAGGATAGTATCAAGCCAATAAGCACGTTCTGCAATACAAAATCAAGACTGATTGGATAAAAGCATAAATTCGATCCTAAAAACCGAATGCCACGTTTAGGACTGACATTTACATGGACATTTCATCAAGCACTTGGCATGCAATGTTAGATCACAAGTCAATTTTTAAGGCAAAAGGAGAAAAAACAAGTTAACTATAAAGACATCTAGGCAATAGCATAAAGAATAAGGATAGTATCAAGCTAATAAGCACGTTCTACTCTACAAAATCAAGACCGATCGAATAAGAGCATAAATTCGAACCTAGAAACCGAACGCCATATTTATTTGTGACATTTACATGGACATTTCATCGATCACTTGGCGTGCAATGTTAGATCTCAAAGTGAACTTTAAAGACGTCCAGGCATAAGCATAAAGAATGAGGATAGTTTCAAGCCAATAATCAGATTCTTCACTAACAAATCAAGACCGTTCGAATAAGAGCATAAATTCGAACCTAGAAAATGAATACAACATTTAGGAGTGACATTACATGGACATTTAATCGAACACTTTTCGTGCTATGTTAGATCTCAATTCAATTTTTAAAGGCAAAAGTACAAAAATCAAGTCAACTTTAAAGACAACTAGGCATAAGCATAAAGAGTGAGGATAGTTTGAAACCAATAAGAAGATTCTATAATACAAAATCAAGACCGATCGAATAAGAGCATAAATTCGAACCTAGAAAATGAATGCCACATTTAGGAGTGACATTTACATGGACATTTCATCAAACACTTTGCGTGCAATGTTAGCTCATAAGTCAATTTTTATAGGCAAAAGGACAAATAACAAGTGAACTTTATAGACATCTAGGCATAAGTATAAAGAATGAGGATCGTATCAAGCGAATAAGCACATTCTGCACTACAAAATCAAGACCGATCGAGTAAAAGCATAAATTCGAACCGAGAAACCGAATGCCACATTTAGGAGTGACATTTACATGGACATTTCATCGAACACTTGACATGAAATGTTAGATCACAAGTCAATTTTTAAAGGCAAAAGGAGAAAAAACACGTGAAATGTAAAGACATCTATTCTTAAGCATAAAGTATGAGGATAGTATCAAGCCAATTAGCACATTCTGCTCTACAAAATCAAGATCGATCGAATAAAAAAGCATAAATTCGAACCTAGAATCCGTATGCCACTATTTGGAGTGACATTTACATGGACATTTCATTGAACACTTGGCGTGCAATGTTAGATCACAAGTCAAATTTTAAAGGCAAAAGGAGAAAAAACAAGTGAACTTTAGAGACATCTAGACATAAGCATAAAGAATGAGGATAGTATCAAGCCAATAAGCACATTATGTACTACGAAATCAATACCAATCGAATAAAAGCATAAATTCAAACCTAGTAACCGAATGTCCCATTTAGGATTGACATTTGCATGGACATTTAATCGAACATTTGGCGGACAATGTTTGATCACAAGTAATTTTTAAGGCAAAATGAGAAAAAAACAAGTGAACTTTAAAGGCATCTAGGCGTAAGCATAAAGAATGAGGATAGTATCAAGCCAATAAGCACGTTCTGCTCTACCAAATAAAGACCAATCGGATAAAAGCATAAATTCAATCCTAGAAACCGAATGCCACGTTTAGGACTGACATTTACATGGACATTTCACCGAACACTTGGCAATCAATGTTAGATCACATGTCAATTTTTAAAGGCAAAAGGAGAAAAAACAAGTGAATTATAAAGACATCTAGGCATTAGCATAAAGAATGAGGATAGTGCATGTTCTATACTACAAAATCAAGACCGATCGGATAAAAGCATAAATTCGAACCTAGAAACCGAATGCCATATTTAGGGGTGACATTTACGTGGACATTTGATCCAACACTTCGCGTGCAATGTTAGATCTCAAGTCAATTTATAAAGGCAAAAGGGGAAATAACAAGTGAACTTTAAAGAGATCTAGAAATAAGCATAAAGAATGATGATAGTTTCAAGGCCAATAAGCACATTCTGCACTACAGAATCAAGACCGATCGAATAAAAGCATAAATTTGAACCAAGAAAACGAATGCCACATTTAGGAGTGACATTTACATGGAAAATTCAATTTTCATTTTCAAAAAAAAAAACTCTCTTCTCTCTCTTCTCTCTCTTTCTCTCTAGGGTTCTCTAGGGTGCCTCCTTCCTAGCGGCGCCACCAGCCAATTGGTGGCTCGGGGGGGGGGGGGAGCGAGAGTGTAGGTGACCTTGTATGAGGAAGAAACACCGGTGGGGCCTCCCTTGGCGGCCGAGTGTACCGGAGGGAGTTTGGAGCGGTGAGTTTGAGGGCAAACACGGGTTTCAAGGCGTCTCCGGTGACTCTTTCCGGCCACCCTTGTGAGAGTGAGAGTAGGCGGTGTCTAGTGAGGTTGAAATTTGGCAAGATCCACTTGGAACTTGACCAAATACGTGAGGATGTTGAAGCTTGTGAGCTTGAGCGCACAAATCTCTTAGTTTTAGGGTTTTCTTGGCACTAGGTGGTTGTCTTCAGGGCTTCATGGCGGGATCTAGAGGGAACCGGCACAAGTTCACCTCTCAACCCTCAAGTGAACCTGATTTGAGTCCAAGCAGTGGAGGCGCGTCGAAGACGGGCACAGACGCGCCGATAGAGAGCAACGGCGCGACCTTGGAGTCCTCACCGACGACAAGCCAAGATGGGGGGTCCGACCTTGCTAATGGGGACATAGATCCAGCAAAAACTCCCACCTTTATGAAGACCCTCTCCAAATCCACCCAAACAGCCATGGTCTTGCTAAACCCATCCAGCGACGCGCCGGGCGCGACCGGAGATGCACCATCGGCGCTCCATCTTGGAGAGATGCTCTCAACGGCACCAATGAAGGTCTCTTCCTCCTTGGGCAGGCTAGATCTGATGGTGAAAGGGACAATGCTTGGAAAATCAGCCAGGGCTTCGGTCCCCACCCTACAAGGAGTCACATGTGCTCCTTTAGCCATTAATGGAAGCAAGGCTAATGGAAAGAGGTTGGTAGACCATTCTTCTCTGGGTGAATCTTCAAAAAATTTTGCCATACATGGAGGAAAGGGTTTCTCTTCAGCCGCCACCCCCCATAACCCTAAACACAATACGCCTTTGGCCATTAAACCACAAAGAACCCTTTTTGCTAGTTCCTCATCCTTGGCCAAGGCCTCGGTTTTCAGCCGTCTCTCCCCACCCATCCTTGCATCTAAGACCGACTAGAGTCACACAAGTGACCACCCTACTAGCAAAATGAAACCAAATCTCCACACCACTTCCTTCAAGCAAGCTACCGATGGGAATAGAGCCATAAGAAATTGTGAACGGCTTGAACACATGGCCTTGGAGAATAGAGATGTCTTTGAATTTGATTTGAATGATGTTGCCAAAGAGCAAGAGTCTTGGAGTGCTTCACTCATTGGGTTCGTGGCTGGGGCGCAAACCACTCTACACAATCTCCTCGCTTTCTTTGAGTGCTCATGGGAAATCCCAACACCCAAGGTCTACATGAAAGAAAATGGTGTGTTCTTTTTAAGCTTTGCCAAGCTAGAAGATCGAGCATGGGTTCTACACAATGGCCCATGGCTCATACATGAAAACAAACCGTTAGTCTTGAAAGAATGGGAGATGGGCATGGCGATTGATTGGACTAGCTTTGCCTCCATCCCGGTATGGGTTAAGGTTCTAGACTTAGATCCCATCCTCCTTTCTTCCAAGCACATGCTTAGTGCTATTGGAAACATGATTGGTAAACCAATTTGTGTAGATCGGATCACCTCTTCCATGGAGAAAATCTCTTATGCCCGATTACTTGTTGAAATCACTACCGAGGAAGCCAACCGGAGAATGATCAAGTTGGCAAGCATATGTGGGAAAAAATTTGAATACAATGTTGAATTTGAATGGATGCCTTGGAGATGCACTCTATGCAAGAACTTCGGCCACACTAAACAATTTTGCACTCATGAGCAAGAGCATGAGCAAGAACACTTTCGTATGCACCACAAGAGCAAGCCGAGAATGGCCAACCGAGTGTGGCGAGACAAAGATTCCACTAGTCGCGCCCCTAGTCCAACTCCTAGTCGCGCTGCAAGTCGTGCTCCTAGTCCTACTCCTAGCCGCGCCGCTAGTCGCGCCCCTAGCCAAGCAAGCCAAGAGTCGCCCACCCGCCTGGAGGACGTGCCAAATTCTGGCCTTGTCACCCTTGAGTCGTGCCTTGAAGCACCAAAGGAAGGGTTGGTTGTTGCAAAACCCCCTCTCTCCCAAACAACCACAAAAGAGCTAGCCATTGTTGAGCCCTCACATCCTCCAACCACGACCTCTAGCCCTCATAAAGGAGATGACCTTGAAGCACCACCTAAAGCACCAACTAAACCATCCCTAGCCGAACCTTTGGTGAATGAGAAAAACACAATCTTAGCTCTCCAAGCTCGTGACATAGAAAAAGAGGCCCATCACCACTTCAAATATCCAAAGAAGAAACACACCTTTAGCCCTCTAAAGGCATCTACCCTAAGTCACCACACTTCGGCCTCAAACTCAAAAGCATGCAACAAAAGTCCCAATATGTTTGAGGGCCTTCTCGAGGGACTAGTGGAGGGTTGTAGTAGCCCTAACAAGGGTGATCCATGACTGAGCTCAAAGTCACACTACTACACGGAACCCTTTAGCATAGCGCTTTTTTTATGAAGCTCATAGCGTCTTTTCAAGCGTTGTCTATAGAAGTACTGTTATTCAGTATTATAGCGCTATTTCAAAAGCGTTGTGAAAATCAAAATGCATAGCGCTTTTTCAAAAGCGTTGTGAAAATCAAAATGCATAGCGCTTTTCTATAGAAAAGCGCTATGTATTTATTTTTTAAATAATAAAAGAAATCAAACACACATAGCGCTTTTTGTACAAAAGTGCTATGCGTGTGCTTCCACTCATAGCGCTTTTGTACAAAAAGCGCTATGCTTGGGCTTCCACTCATAACGTTTTTGTACAAAAAGCGCTATGCTTGGGCTTCCATTCGTAGCGCTTTTTAATAAAAAAGCGCTATGTTTTTATTTCCTACTAATAGCACTCTTTTTACAAAAAGCGCTATGAAATTATTTATTTTCCATTTTCTACAGAATCTACACATGCAGCTCGGTCCGTAAATCTATACATACAAAAATTTGCTTTTATCCATGCCAACAACAATCAAATTTATCAGAATTTATGAATCAAACACACAAATGCAGACTGAATTCCATTAATAAAATTCATAATTCAAGTACATAGAAACGGAAAAAAGTACTACAACTTCATAGTCACTAATGTGTGCATACAACATTTTCAAAACTTTTCCTCCAACACAAAAAGTTGCAAAGTTTCCTACCATATATCCACGAGGCAGCAGCTTATACTTAGCATGCTTCTTCCTTACCAAAATAAAGCATGTGTATCCACAAAATCAATCCACCTAGCCTAGCTACTACATCTTGGCAATCACATAATAACTTAATTAGTTAACCACTACCCACCAAATCAGATTATCAAGGACCCTCGTATCGAACCTTCTTAGACAACCATTTGTAAATGAGGATGAAGATGCTCCAACCACTCCTCGATTATCTCATTAATTTGTTCTGGTGTGTAAGAGTTAGCTGAGCCTGGAAAGTACTGCATATGTGTACATAAATAAATTAGAGAACCATTTTATTCTTTTTCAAAATAACAAAATATTAAAGAATTCAGCCATATCGATTCTGAATTTATCATTCTATTGCTCCTAAATTCAAAGGCTTTGATAGAGAAAGAACGTAGAAACAAGAAATAAATCAGCTATTGATAAACTTGACTAACCCTGTTTTCAAATTCAATAGTTCCATCAAATAGATTTAACAGACAACTCAATCATATTCAGTAACAGAAGCTAGTATGATTTTTCATGCTTCAATACAACATGAATATGTATGTGCTCCATTTAGTTCAGAGAAAGAACATCCATTCTTAGCAAATGACAACAAAAGCCATTCTACTCAGACTCTCTATGAACTAAAGATCTAGGAAACCAGTAAACTAGTAGCTTTAGCCCACATAATCTCACAAGTCACATCTTAACATCTCCTAAAACCAGCTCCTATGTGATCAAATGTAATTCTTTGTATAAAGTATGAGTTATTTGTGCAAACTAACCTAAATTCTGGCCACTCAAAGGCCCAGTCAAGGTAGGCACTGGCTCAAGGCACAAGGCCTATATAAACGAGTCTTACACCCAATATTTTCTTATATCGCCTATTCAACAAGAGTCTACATGCAATTTTTAGCGAAGGAATGATATATGCATGACATAGCCTTCTTAAACATATGCACAGAAGTTTATACTATGCTAGAATTTCAGTTTCATAGAAAGAAAAGAAGAATTTTAGTTTCACAAATTATAACATCAAAGGATCCTTTAGATGAAATTGAAAATAAGCATAAGTAACCACAAGATCTAATCCACTTATAGTTCTCAGGATAAGATAATATACAACTTCTCAATCTTAAGATATTCAGTTCCACATTTTAACTACCATTCTACTAATGTTGAATTTAAAACAAAAGTATGAATAATAAATAATAATAATAATAATGAATAGTAAACATATTATCCAAATACTGAATACACACTTAGAGTGCCCGAGGATTTCATTTTATAAGCAAATGGCTACTGAATTTACAAAGGTTTAGATAGTTGTCAATATTCATGCATTCAGTGATAAGTACACTGATATAGCTTCCTTAGGCATGCCATCATCATCAATAGCTCCAAACATGTTATGAGCCTTTTTCAATGATGCAAATGTCCTTTATAACTAGTATTGAGAGATTCTAGGAAGAATAAAAGCATACAATCCTGAACCCTTCATATCAATAAATTTCTTATCTAATTAATCCATCTTATAATTTATATTACTGCTTTCCTGGTTATTAGAAATGGTAAGAAGAATAGATGGGATTAAAATCCAAAGGCGTTATTTTCAAGAAATGATCACACAAAAGGAGGAAAGATGAAAACCTTATCTTCACGATTACTTCCAACTAAACTAGCATCCTGATCGAGAAGAATGAGAAGATCATGCGTAATCTAGACAGTCTCGACCGCGTGCGAGGCCTCTTCTTCAATAATCCTTTCATAATCCAACCAATGGAATCAGGGAAAAAAAAGCAATTCAGCTTAAATCTGGAAAGTAGAGTGGAATCTGGAAAATAATCCAACCAATGGAGAGATAATTGAAATGGAAAAAAAGCAATTGATCCATGCCAAGTATAATGCACATTCATACTCCAGAAATCAAACCAGCTGAAATCTCATTCATTCCACAAAACACATGGAAAAAGGTATACAACATGTACAAGAAGCATATAAGGAATTTAAATCATATTTAGACACATACTTTTTGAGTGCCACATCATCTCAAACTCAATTAACAAGACATCAACAATAAAACCCCAAAACCAACAATAAGAAGACAAATTTGATGAACCACACATAAACCTTGCTACACCCTTTCAAACCAAACACATTAGTATAAAGAGTCAAACCCAGCTTGCAAAATCCAAGTAGCTTTGAACATAAGCCCAATTGCCAAGAAAAAAATTAGCATTAGATTCCTGGCCAAGAAAACAGATCAAGTGTTGAAACTCTACATCTATTGCAAACTCAAACATGAAGGAAAGTGTAGAAAAAGTATCATGAATGACAATCATGCTTTGACCATAGCATGGATCTCAATTCTCTATGAAATATCAGTGAAAATTAGAATTGAATGATTTAAATCAAAACACAAGTAAATGTACCCTAAAATATCAGAGAGAGTCGGTTTGATCAGGACTCCCACAAAAAAATGCACCCTAAAATACACACGGGTCAAGATGAAAATTAAGATCAAACAAATGCAACTTTACTAAGGAGAAATTATTGAACCTTTTCTGCAAGCAAGGCACTATAGTTGAAGCTTAGAGCTTAGAGGCACTAGTTGAAACCAAGCTTGCACACTGCAAATTTAGTGATCACTCACTGTAAATTTGGAAGTGTAGATTATCAGTCAAATAAGTCATTTCTTAATATATAGCTTAATCCTGTTTTGTCACTTATTAGAAAAGAGATAAAATAATGAAATTTAATAAATAATTTACTGAAACCAATTTTATGATAGATTTTGGCTACATATTCCTCTTCAATTACGAACATGATTGATAATGATATCTAATGAATCATTCAATTAAGCAATATACCCATGAAGACTAGTCAACCAAAATAAATAGTAGAATTAGAGGAAAGGGTTTATTGAGTTTAAAGTCAAGTAATATACCAATTAGTAGTAGTCAACCAAAATGCAATCCCATAGGTATCGTAATTTCCATCCAGGTACGTGGTAATAATAATAGTGGTGAAATCAAATGCTAGTTATCAATCATTCTAGTGTCGTGCATCCATGGTAAAAAATTATTCAGATATGGGCTATGAATTAACACTTTATCCCCTTTGATATGTGTAAACGATTTTTTCTATTTTTAGCCACAAACCCTAGAAATTATATATACTATCTGTAGACACCTCTTTTCTCATTGCAAAACACCAATTGCAATCATCAACTACAATATTGAAGGATAAAGAAGACAGATAATGAATCGAAAACCTAGATCTATACCTGTACAGAGGTCGGATAAGAGAAACGTGGGAGCTAGTCAGAGGTCCAACGGGGCTGTTTAGCAGGATTGGGCGCCGGCGTGAAGAGACACGGACTGTGCGAGTCGGACCACCGGTGTTGAGAAGCAGGTTAAAGCTTGGATTTAGCCATGGTGATTGCTTGCAGGAGGATGTGGTCGGGACGCGCACGGTGTGGATTGAGCGAGTTAAGACTTATAAGAAGAGGAGGGCGCGCTTGATGAATATTGAGCGGGACTAGGGTTATGACTTATGATTACTGTTTCCCTTTTTTTAATTAGAAAAAACGTATATAGCGCTTTTTAAAATAGCGCTCTCGGTCTTACAACATATATAGCGCTTCTAAAATAGCGATATCCGTCTTATAGCATTTGTAGCGCTTTTTAAAATAAAACCGCTTTGAATTCTAAATATATGTATTTAAAAAATAAAAATAATATTTCTTAGCGCTTTATATGAAAAACCGCTATATGTTTAATATATTTCAACAGCGCTTTTTTAACCGCTATAAATATTTCGCTATGTATAGAAAAATATGTACATGTTGGAACGTGAGAGGGAGTAATGACCCCTCTAAAATAAATATGGTCAATAGCTTTGTCCATAAAAACCGAGTTAGTGTGATGGGCATCTTGGAAACCAAGACCCTAAGATCTAGGGAAGACCTACTTGCTTACTACTTGCTAAGAGGTTGGAATTATTGCACCGATGTTGGCACCCAAGAGAGGGGTCGTATGAGGATAGCTTGGAACCCCCTAGTTGTGCAATTGGAGGTCTTGTTAAACACTACCCAAGCGATCCATTGCAAGGTTAGTGACAAGAACTCATGTTTAAGCTTCTATCTAACCTTTGTCTATGCTTTCAATTATCCCAGGGAAAGAAAACCTTTGTGGAACTTGTTGAGAACCCTTGCCGGGGGGATGAATGCACCATGGCTTGTGATGGGTGATTTCAATTGTTTGCTTGACTCAACTGAGAGATTCTCTTTGAGAAATACCAATGATGATGATGAGCCGGATGAGCTAGCCAATGCCCTTGGCCCTTGTGATCTTCACGACCTCACCTACTCCGGAGCCAAGTACACTTGGTCCAACCAACAAATGGGTGCCTCCTGTGTGATGCAGTGAAGCCTGCCATGTCTCAAACCGACGTCGATGAGTTGATTCGAGTGCCTTCTGATGGACCAATCACAAGAAGTCGAGCTAAGAAGATTGCTCAAGGCACAACAACGATCTTGGTTCGATTGGCAGCGGTTGTTGAAGAGCCTAGCAAGGCGAAGTGGGTCTCGTGCATTCGACATCAATTGAGCCCGGATTCCATGGATTGATAATATGAGGGCCGAAATTCACTATTTCTTTATTTAGAAACATGTATTAATTTGTCTCACTTTAGGGCTGAATTTAGTAAGTGACCGGGTGAGATAAATTGGTATATGGGTCAAAGTCAACCCTTTGACTTGACCATTCTAAATGGAGAAAATATCTATCTATTTATTTTATTATAGGCGTGTGAACTTAAATAATGTAGAGAAATCAGCCAATAGGTTTATGTTAGTGGTTGATTTTCTCTCTCCTGGTTGTTAGAGATATTTTCTCTCTCCTGGTTGTTAGAGATATTTTAAGTTGTTAGGATTATTTCCTTAAATAAATAATTCAAGTGGTAGGCTGCATTGGCTCCACAACTAAAGCATTTAGAGGAACAACTTGCAATATTGGTTGATTCATCTCAAGCTAGTCGCAAGAGCACCCCTGCAGTCGATCTTACAAGTGACCCAAATCAAGCCTCGGGTAGCGACAAAGGCAAGCAACAACTAGTGGATGACGAACATGATGTGCTTGCTAGCTACAACAAAGATAATGATCCCCCGGCTCACTACTCCCCCACAGCAGGCCGAGGTAGAGGAAGAGGCATCGGGTCGAGGACTCCACCGGTTACTCATCAACAAGTCTATAATCAGCCACACAACCGGTATCCTCAAGCCACTCATCAACAATATCAACAATACAACAACTCTTTTGATGATGTGACATATGGTTATCCCGGGGAAGAAAGGCGCCCATGGCATCCTCCCCTAGATGATTTCTATAACCAAGCTGAGGTTGTAGAAGATCTCCCACCAGCCTATGGAGTACAACGGCCGAACAACAACAACAACGTTAACCAAGTTGTAAATCAGATTGGGAAACGTGATATAAAGATCAAGATAGAACCATTCAATGGAGAGCTTAACCCGGAGAAGTATCTAGAGTGGGAACAAGCTACAAACTTCATTCTAGATCACATGGGATATGAAGAATGGGAGAAAGTTGCTGTTGTTGTCATCCACTTTATTGGGACCGCTAGAAATTGGTGGTTTAGAATGAAGGAGGATCGAATTAGAAAGGCCTTACCACCAATTGAAACTTGGGGCCAGCTGAAGTTTGTAATGAGGAAGAAATATGTGCCTGAAGAGCATACCGAGCACATGAGATTGAAAGTTGTAACTTGCAAACAAGGCACCAAGTCTCCAACCGAGTACTTCAATGAGCTAGAGGATCTGAGTTTTAAAGCGGGAATTCATCCTTCCCAACGGTCTCTAAGGACCCAATTTATGGCTGGACTGAATCAAAGCATTCAAGACACATTGGAGATTCAACAAATCAAGGATCTCAATGCCTTAGTACATTCAGCCCAACTACTCTATGAGCAGCAACAAAGGAAGAAGAAGGAAGCTTGGAATGCTACAAAAAGGTATGGCTCTAATCCTAGTTCAAATTCCAACTCTTATTCTTCTAACTCTTCTATGCAGCAAAAGGGAGCTTCTAGCTCACCTAAAACAACAGGTTTTCAAGGCCAAAGGCGTCCCACCAGTGGACCTCCAAATCAGTCTAGAGCACGTGATTTAGTGTGCTACAAGTGTCAAGGGCGAGGTCACTATGCCAAGGATTGTCCAAATCTAAAGCAAGTGCTTCTCACCACCAATGGAGGATATGTGAGTGATGAAGATATAACTCCAAATCAAGTGGAGGAGGACAGTATTGGACAGGAAGAGGAGGACGTAGAGGCCATTGAACCAGATTGCACCGAACAGCCTCTAACTTTGGTAACAATGCGTACTCTTCCTTTACAAGAAACACCTAGGCTAGATCAAAGGGAAAACATTTTTCATACTAGGTGTACAGTAAAGAATCAAGTGTTATGCATGATAATTGATAGTGGTAGCTGCTGTAACATTATTAATGCTAAGGTAGTTGATCACTTGCAATTAAAAACCCAACCTAGGGCTACTAGTTATGGTCTCAATGGAATTAATGATTCAGAAGGTCCTAATCTTGTCACCCATCAGTGTTTAGTCCGTGTTGCTATTGGTACTTATGTTGATGACATTATGTGTGATGTAGTAAACATGGAATGCACTCATATTTTGTTAGGAAGACCATGGTTATTTGATAGGAGAGTGATTTATGATGGCATGTTAAACACCTATTCTTTTAACTATGATGGGAGGAGAGTTTCTCTTCTACCCTTGTCTCCCCAACAAGTTCTACAGGATCAGGTACGTCGAGATCAAGCTAGGGCACTTAGGCGTGCCAAGGAAGAGAAAGAAGAGGCTGATTCAACGGCCAAAGCAGCGGCCCGGCGTTCGGCGCCCGACGTGTCGACAAAGCCAAGCGGCATTTCCCAGTCTCCACCCGAGCGTTCTGGCTCAAATTTTGGGACAACATCAAAAACAGGTGGAGCTACTGTTTGGGACGAAAAACGCCGAGAAAATGTCCCTAAAACGCCCAAAGTGCCGAGCAACACTCCCAGCAGTGCATCTGGGACGAAAATTGGGCTATCTCCCAATCCACTCGAGCGTTTTGGCTCAAATTTTGGGAGCAATTCAGAGACTCAGAGAGCTGCAAATATGAAAAAAGAACGCCTACAGAAAGATCCAAAAATCGGCTTGAAAGGCAGTGTCGAAAAGCGCTCTCTTGTGACTCAGTCTAGTATTTCTTTCCCTAACTCTTCTTGCTTACTTCTTATGAGGAAAGAGATACTTATTATTAGTCAAGATATTTCACATCTTCCAAAGTGTCTACAGGATCTATTACAGGAGTTTGAAGATGTGATGCCTGAAGAGTTGCCGGAAGGCCTGCCACCAATTAGAGGCATTGAGCATCAAATCGATTTGGTGCCCGGCGCTTCATTACCAAACCGTGCAGCCTATAGAGCAAGTCCAGAAGAGACCGCTGAGCTTCAAAGACAAGTGCAAGATCTCATGGACAAAGGCTATGTGCGTGAATCTCTCAGCCCATGCGCGGTTCCGGTGATTTTGGTGCCAAAGAAGGATGGCACATGGAGAATGTGTGTTGATTGTAGAGCGATCAACCAAATAACAGTTAAGTACCGTCACCCCATTCCTAGACTAGATGATATGCTTGATGAGTTACATGGTGCTAATTTCTTTTCTAAAATTGATTTAAGAAGTGGGTACCATCAAATTAGGATGAGGGAAGGGGATGAATGGAAAACTGCCTTTAAAACTAAGTATGGCTTATATGAATGGTTAGTAATGCCTTTTGGATTAACTAATGCACCTAGTACCTTTATGAGGCTTATGAACCATGTCTTAAGAAGATACTTAGGCAGATTTGTTGTAGTCTACTTTGATGATATCTTAATCTATAGCAAAACCATGGATGAACATGTAGATCATCTTAGGGCTGTTTTGGACACTTTAAGGTTAGAAAAGCTTTATGTTAACTTGAAAAAGTGTTCTTTTTGCTCGGAGTCTACCATTTTTCTTGGTTTTGTTGTGTCTAAAGGTGGATTGAAGGTAGATGAAGACAAGATCAAGGCAATCAAAGAATGGCCCCAGCCGACTACACCAACAATGGTCAGATCATTTCTCGGCTTGGCTGGCTTCTACAGGAGATTTGTGCGTGATTTTAGCACAATTGCAGCCCCCCTCCACGAGCTGACAAAGAAGGATACGGCCTTTAAATGGAGGGAGCAACAAGAGAACGCCTTCAACACTTTGAAGGACAGATTATGCCACGCCCCAGTGCTTCAACTCCCTGACTTCTCCAAGGCATTTGAGATAGAGGTGGACGCTTCTGGACATGGCATAGGAGGCGTGCTCTTACAAGACAAGAAACCCATTGCTTATTTTAGTGAAAAGCTTAGTGGGGCTGAGTTGAATTACCCTACTTATGATAAAGAGTTGTATGCTTTAATTAGGGTCCTGAAAACTTGGTCTCATTATTTGTGGCCTAAAGAGTTTGTAATCCATTCTGATCATGAGGCCTTGAAGTACTTGAAAGGCCAATCCAGACTCAGCAGGCGACATGCAAGATGGGTTGAATTCATGGAGACCTTTCCTTATGTTGTTAAACATAAGAAAGGCAAGGAGAATGTGGTAGCTGACGCCCTTTCTCGGAGGTATGTACTCTTGAACCTATGTGATGTTAAGATCCTTGGATTTGCAATGATTAGGGAATTATATGCTAGTGATCCTCACTTTGCTGAAATCTATAAGAATTGCATGTCTAGGGGTGAAATAGATACCTACTTTATTGATGATGGATACTTGTTTAAAGCTGGAAAATTGTGCATTCCTTCATCTAGTATACGTAGGCTTCTAACTAAAGAGGTTCATGAATCAAGAGGACATAGGGGTTTAGAAAAGACTTTAGAAGGTTTAAAAGAACACTACTATTGGCCTAAAATGAGTAATTATGTGCTGAGATTTGTCAAGAGTTGTGTTGTTTGTGCTAAAGCTAAGTCTAGACTTCACCCCCATGGTTTGTACCAGCCTTTACCCATTCCTAGTTCTCCTTGGGAAGACATTTCTATGGATTTCATTGTAGGTTTGCCTAGAACTAGGAAGGGTAGAGATTCTATCTTTGTAGTGGTAGATAGATTTTCCAAAATGGCTCACTTTATTCCATGTCACACGACTGATGATGCTGTGCATATTGCTGATTTGTTCTTTAGGGAAATTGTTAGATTGCATGGCATTCCTTGTTCTATTGTGTCAGATCGTGATGCTAAATTTTTGAGTTATTTTTGGAAGAGTCTATGGTCTAAATTGGGAACTAAATTGCTGTTTTCTACCTCATGTCACCCACAAACTGATGGGCAAACGGAAGTTACTAATCGAACGTTAGGGGTTTTACTTAGAACTATGCTTAAAGCTAACCTCAAACATTGGGAAGATGTTTTGCCTTTTGTGGAGTTTGCTTATAACAGGTCAATCCATTCAGCCACAAAGATGACCCCTTTTGAGGTTGTTTATGGGCTGAATCCGAGGACACCAGTGGACGTGACGCCTCAGCCATACAAGGGAAAAGAGAGTTTTGAAGCTAACAAGAGGGCTGAGTTTGTGAAGAAGCTACATGAGAGGACGAAGATGCACTTAGAGAGGAAATCCATGAAGTACAAGGCCCATGCTGATAAGGGTCGAAAACAGGTTATCTTTGAAGAAGGAGACCTTGTTTGGGTGCATCTAAGGAAGGAAAGGTTCCCAAATCAAAGGAAGAACAAGTTAGATCAGAGAGGAGATGGACCATTTCGTATCATCAGGAGAATCGGCCCTAATGCATATCATGTTGACTTGCCTGGTGAGTATGGTGTCCATCCAACTTTTAATGTGGCTGATCTATCTCCTTATGTGCCAGATTTTGATTCCGACGTCGAATCAGAGACGATTCGAGCTCAAGTGGAGGAGAATGATGCAGTGAAGCCTGCCATGTCTCAAACCGACGTCGATGAGTTGATTCGAGTGCCTTCTGACGGACCAATCACAAGAAGTCGAGCTAAGAAGATTGCTCAAGGCACAACAGCGATCTTGGTTCGATTGGCAGCGGTTGTTGAAGAGCCTAGCAAGGCGAAGTGGGTCTCGTGCATTCGACATCAATTGAGCCCGGATTCCATGGACTGATAATATGAGGGCCGAAATTCACTATTTCTTTATTTAGAAACATGTATTAATTTGTCTCACTTTAGGGCTGAATTTAGTAAGTGACCGGGTGAGATAAATTGGTATATGGGTCAAAGTCAACCCTTTGACTTGACCATTCTAAATGGAGAAAATATCTATCTATTTATTTTATTATAGGCGTGTGAACTTAAATAATGTAGAGAAATCAGCCAATAGGTTTATGTTAGTGGTTGATTTTCTCTCTCCTGGTTGTTAGAGATATTTTCTCTCTCCTGGTTGTTAGAGATATTTTAAGTTGTTAGGATTATTTCCTTAAATAAATAATTCAGCTATGATTTATTTATTTAAGGGAATCTAGTTAGATCTAATTAGATATTATTATATCTTGGGAAGCAAGATAAGGAGGCTAATTCCTCTCTCCTAGGGCCGGCCACACCCCCTTGCTTGCTCCCCAAGGAATAGCTTTGTATTCTCTATTTATACTTTGCAAATTCATTAATAAAAATCAGCTTGAGAGAGATTAAACCCAAATTGGTTTAATCTATCTCTTGGGCCCAAAAACACAAGTGTTCTAGCATTCAAGTTCATTCGATCGAGCAACTCTCAATAGCCGAATTCTCTCTCTTGTTCTCGCGACTAAATCAGTTTGTTCCTTCAAATTGGTCAATTGATTAGTTCTAGTTTTGATTGTTAAAAATCAATCTAGTTTATCAATTGGATTTAGCGTTAGAGCCAATCCAGTTGAACTATCCCTTTTGATTCAATCTTAAGTGTTCGAACCAGATTTCGCTTCGTTCCATTTCGAATTTTCATTACTTGCGCCACAAGGAAACTAAAGTTGAAAGTTTTTGTAGGATTGAATTGATTTGCTGGCAAGATCGGGACTTGTGTGGGTCATATACGAGGTTTCTACGGAGGATTCCGGGGTAATCACGTATCACTGTGTAGCCACAAAAATAGACCGTGCCCTTGTTAACCCCATTTGGGAAGCCACTTTTAGGCAATCCTTCGCCTTTTTTGGAGACCCTAACCTTTCCGACCACTCACCCAGCCTTGTTCACATTAACCCCACCAACACTATCCGAAAAATTCCCTTCCGGTTCTACAATTTTTGGACCGAAGATCCCGAATTTGATACCTTGGTGAGCCGTATTTGGGGAGAGCATATAGTAGGGTCGGCTCAATTCATCCTCTTCTTCAAGCTTTGCAAATTGAAAGGGGCTCTAAAAGCTTGGCACCGCACTAAGTTTAGGAATCTTGAGGCATAATCCGAGGCAAGTGTGGAAAAGTTGAAGAAAGCACAACAAATTCTCCATGATGGCTTTGGGAACCTTGAAAAACAAAGAGCTGTTACCGAAGCCAAGAAAGAGGTTGAGCTCAATATGAAAATTTTGTTGAGTGCTACAACCCAAAGAGCCAAGCTAGATTGGATGAGCATGGGTGAGGAAACCTCCTCCTTCTTTTTCAATAGGATCAAGGAAAGGAAGGAGGGCAACACCATCCGAATGCTTGAGGATGAAAATGGCAACAAGATTGAGGAACCCCGTGATATTGTGAATGAAGTGGTGGGGTTCTATGAGAAACTTTTTGGCACACTTGCTCCAACACAAGCATTTGACTTTAACCAACTTCAAGGGCCAACCCTCAATCAAGGAGATATGACAGATCTCACCATCATGCCTAGCGAAGAAGAGATAAGAAAAGCTTTTGTGGGCATTGGATCCAACAAATCCCCGGGGCCCGATGGCGTCACTAGCCATTTCTTCAAAGAATGTTGGAGCATAGTGAAACTTGATGTAGTCAAAGCGGTGCAAGAATTCTTTCAATCCGAGAGATTACTTAGAGATTGGAACAACACGTTTGTGAGCCTCATACCCAAAGTTGACAATCCTTTCCACATAACAGACTTTCAACCCATCTCTTGTTGCAATACCTTTCTTAAAGCCATCTCGAAAATCCTAGTAAGCCGAATTCGACCCCTCCTTGACAAGATTGTCTCGGTTGGGCAAGGTGCTTTTGTCCCGGGCCGCTCCATTTCCCACAACGACGCGGTTTCCCAAGAACTAGTTGCTACCTATGAGAAGAGGCGCACCTCTAAAAGGTGCCTCATGCAAGTGGACCCCCAAAAGGCTTTTGATTGTGTTGATTGGGACTTCCTTGAAAAAACTCTCCACTACTTTGGCTTCCCACCTTGGCTAATCCAACTCATCCTACAAAATGTCACCACCCCAAGATACTCCATCCTCATTAATGGTGAGGCCAAGGGTTTCTTCCCGGGAAAGAGAGGCCTCCGCCAAGGTGATCCTCTCTCACCCTTCCTCTTCGTCTTGTTTATGGAAATCCTGAGCCGGAATCTTCAAAAAGCTAGTACCAACCAAGGCTTTGCCTTCCACCCTAAATGCTACCGGCTCAAACTCAAAAATATTACCTTTGACGATGACCTCCTCATTTTTTGTAAGCCCACCATCCCTACCCTCAACTCCATAAAAACGTGCCTTGTCTCATTTGGAAGATCCTCGAGGCTTATAGCAAACAACCACAAAAGCCGCATCTTCTTTGGTGGTGTGGCACTCGATGACCGGGCCTCTCTTGCGGAAATTATGGGGTTTGAAATTGGAACCTTCCCGGTCCGCTATTTGGGAATGCCACTTCATTCCGACAAACTCAAAGTAGGAGACTATGGGCCACTCCTCAACAAGATCATCGGGGTCATCAATAGATGTGGTGCACGAATGCTCTCCTATAAAGGGAGAGCTCAAGTAATTCTCTCTATGCTTGAGGGTCTCCTCTCCTTTTGGGTTAAATCCACCATCATCCCAAGGAAGGTACTCAAACGCATAGAAGCACTTTGTCGCTCTTTCCTTTGGAGTGGCAAAGTTGAGGGGAAAAAGCACTTGTTTCTTGGAAAAAAGTGACTAGGCCTTACGAGGAGGGTGGACTCAATATCAAAGATATCCTTGCATGGAACCAATCGATCCTCTTCAACCTTGGCCATGAAATACACATGAACAAATCGTCTCTTTGGACGAATTGGGTCAATCAAAACCACACAAGAAGGGCCAATTTCTGGAATTTGAGAGTTAAAAGCATCGAATCTTGGATTTGGAAATCACTCCTCAAGCTACGGGAACCGGTGGTTGAAGCGGTTCTTATAAGGGCAACAAATGATGACCCGACCGATCTTAATACCATCACTAAACCGAACGACCAACTTGATGCGAGAGCCCTTTATGATTTGCTCCGTGACCGTGGCCCCACTCTCGCTTGGAGCGAGATGATTTGGAGTTGTGTACGAGCCAAGAAGTGGGGCTTCAGATTTTGGTTAACTTACCAAGGGAGACTCCCCACGCTAAGCCGACTCAAGGATCGTGGCCTCTTAAATGATGACACTTGTGTCCTTTGTGGGAATGACAACGAGACCACCGATAACCTTTGGGGGAATTGCAATTTTGTTCAAGAAGTCATGGATAGAGTTTGGACGTGGCATGGAATCCAAACTAGGAAGCCAAACCTACAAGAATGGGTTGAGTGGTTCTTAAGGTCCCCAAGACAAGACTCTCACATCTTCAAAGCAAGACTAGTCACCCTTCTTGGTATCATCTACCACACTTGGGACGCTAGGAACGATGCTACTTCCGAGGAGCCACTCCCAACGCCATTGATTGTGCCCTCAAAACAATCCATGCTTGCAAGACAAGGATCTCCTTGACTTGCAAAACTAGCGGAAAGAGAGGTGCAAGACTCCGAAGGCTCATCCGCACGTAAGGCCTCTAACCTCCTCTCTTCCGTTGTTTTGTTCTCATTTTGGCTTGTGGTTGCCTTGATAGGCGCCTTGTTGTCTTTGATGGCTTTGCTTTGGTTGTTTGTTTGGCCATGCCTCGTTGCCTTGTTGGCCATTTAGGCACCCTTGCTTGACTCGCCCGTTTTGTTACCCCTAGTCCTTCTCTAGGGATTTTTGGGGGCTAGTTTGATGTGTATAGGTCCCTAGTCCACCTCTAGGGATTTTTGAGGCTAGTTTTGATGCGTATTGTTACCCCTAGACCTCCTCTAGGGGCCTCTCCTTTTGCGCCTTAACCCCTTTTGGTTAAGGAGCTTTTGTACATGTTCTTCTTCATATATTTAAGACATCTCAGTTTACATGGAAAATTCATCGAACACTTGGCATGCAATGTTAGATCACATGTCAATTTTTAATGGCAAAAGAAGAAAAAACAATTGAACTTGAATCTAGGCTTAAGCATAAAGAATGAGGATAATATCAAGCCAATAAACCACATTGTGCTCTACAAAATTAAGACCGATCGAATAAAAACATAAATTCAAACATAGAATCCGAATGCCACATTTAGGAGTAATATTTACATGGACATTTCATCTAACACTTGTCATACAATGTTAGATCAAAACTCCAATTTTAAAGGCAAAAGGAGAAAAAACAAGTGAACTTTACAAACATCTAGACATAAGCATAAAGAATGAGGATAGTATTAAGCCAATAAGCACATTCTACACTACAAAATCAAGACTTATTGAATAAAAGCATAAGTTCGCTCAGTAACCGAATGCCACATTTAGGATTGACATAAACATGGACATTTCATCGAACACTTAGCGGCCAATGTTAGATCACAAGTCATTTTTAAGACAAAATGAGAAAAAAACAAGTGAACTTTAAAGACATCTAGGCATAAGCATAAAGAATGAGGATAGTATCAAGCCAATAAGCATGTTCTACAATACAAAATCAAGACCGATCGGATAAAAGCATAAATTTGATCCTAGAAACCGAATGCCACGTTTAGGACTGACATTTACATGGACATTTCATCGAACACTTGGCATGCAATGTTACATCACAAGTCAATTTTTAAGGCAAAAGGAGAAAAAACAAGTTAACTATAAAGACATCTAGGCATTAGCATAAAGAATAAGGATAGTATCAAGCTAATAAGCACGTTCTACTCTAAAAAATCAAGACCGATCGAATAAAAGCATAAATTCGAACCTAGAAACCGAACGCCACATTTATTTGTGACATTTACATGGACATTTCATCGATCACTTGGCGTGCAATGGGAGATCTCAATTCAATTTTTATAGGCAAAAGTAAAAAAAAACAAAGTGAACTTTAAAGACATCCAGGCATAAGCATAAAGAATGAGGATAGTTTCAAGCCAATAACCATATTCTGCACTAACAAATCAAGGCCGATCGAATAAGAGCATAAATTCGAACCTAGAAAACGAATACAACATTTAGGAGTGACATTACATGAACATTTCATCGAACACTTTTCGTTCAATGTTAGATCTCAATTCAATTTTTAAAGGCAAAAGTAAAAAAATCAAGTCAATGTTAAATACAATTAGGCATAAGCATAAATAGTGAGGACAGTTTGAAACCAATAAGAAGATTCTGCACTAAAAAATCAAGACCGATCGAATATGAGCATAAATTCGAACCTAGAAAATGAAAGCCACATTTAGGATTGATATTTACATGCACATTTCATCAAACACTTTGCGTGCAATGTTAGATCACAAGTCAATTTTGTAAAGGCAAAAGGAGAAAAAACACGTGAAATGTAAAGACACCTAGGCTTAAGCATAAAGAATGAGGATAGTATAAAGCCAATTAGCACATTCTGCTCTACAAAATAAAGACCGATCGAATAAAAAAGCATAAATTCGAACCTAGAATCCGAATGCCACTATTTGGAGTGAAATTTACATGGACATTTCATCGAACACTTGGCGTGCAATGTTAGATCACAAGTCAAATTTTAAAGGCAAAAAGAGAAAAAACAAGTCAAACTTTAGAGACATCTAGACAAAAGCATAAGGAATGAGGATAGTATCAAGACAATAAGCACATTATGTACTACAAAATCAGTACCAATAGAATGAAAGCATAAATTCAAACCTAGTAACCGAATGCCGCGTTTAGGATTGACATTTATATGGACATTTCATCTAACATTTGGCGGGCAATGTTAGATCACAAGTCATTTTAAGGCAAAATGAGAAAAAACAAGTGAACTTTAAAGACATCTAGGCGTAAGCATAAAGAATGAGGATAGTATCAAGCCAATAAGCACGTTCTGCTCTACAAAATAAAGACCGATCAGATAAAAGCTTAAGTTTGATCCTAGAAACCGAATGCCACGTTTAGGACTGACATTTACATCGGCATTTCATCGAACACTTGGCAAGCAATGTTAGATCACATGTCAATTTTTAAAGGCAAAAGGAGAAAAAACAAGTGAACTATAAAGACATCTATGCATTAGCATAAAGAATATATGAGGATAATATCAAACCAATAAGCACGTTCTATACTACAAAATCAAGACCGATCGAATAAAAGCATAAATTCGAACCTAGAAACCGAATGCCATATTTAGGGGTGACATTTACATGGACATTTGATCGAACACTTCGCGTGCAATGTTAGATCTCAAGTCAATTTTTAAAGGCAAAAGGGGAAATAACAAGTGAACTTTAAAGAGATCTAGACATAAGCATAATGAATGATGATAGTATCAAAGCCAATAAGCATATTCTGCACTACAGAATCAAGACCGATTCAATAAAAGCATAAATTCGAACCTAGAAATTGAATGCCACATTTAAGAGTAACATTTACATGGACATTTCATCGAATACTTGGCATGCAATGTTAGATTACAAGTCAAGTTTTTAAGGCAAAAGGAGAAAAAACAAGTCAAATTAAAAGACTTCAAGGCATAAGCATAAAGAATGCAGATAGTATCAAGCCAGTAAGCACGTTCTACACTACAAAATCAAGACCGATCGGATAATTCAAACCGAGAAACCGAATGCCTTATTAGGAGTGACATTTACATGGACATTTTATCGAACACTTGGCGTGCAATGTTTGATCTCAAGTCAATTTTTAAAGGCAAAAGGAGAAAAACCAAGTGAACTTTAAAGACATCTAGGCATCTCCATGAAGAATGAGGATAGTATGAAGCATATAAGCACATTTTGCGCTACAAAATCAAGACCGATCGAATAAAAGCATATATTCGAACCAAGAAATCGAATGCCACATTTAAGAGTGACATTTACATGGAAAATTCATCGAACACTTGGCATACATTGTTAGATCACATGTCAATTTTTAAAAACAAAAGAAGAAAAAACAACTGAACTTTAAAGACATCTAGGCTTAAACATAAAGAATGAGGATAGTATCAAGCCAATAAGCACATTGTGCTCTACAAAATCAAGACCGATCGAATAAAAGCATAAATTCAAACATTGAATCTGAATGCCACATTTAGGAGTGATATTTACATGGACATTTCATCTAACACTTGACGTAAAATGTTAGATCAAAACTCAAATTTTAAAGGCAAAAGGTGAAAAAACAAGTGAACTTTAAAGACATCTAGGAATAAGCATAAAGAATGAGGATAGTATCAAGCCAATAAGCACGTTTTGCAATACAAAATCAAGACCGATAGGATAAAAGCATAAATTCGATCCTAGAAACCGAATGCCACGTTTAGGACTGACATTTACATGGACATTTCATCGAACACTTGGCATGCAATGTTAGATCACAAGTCAATTTTTAAGGCAAAAGGAGAAAAAACAAGTTAACTATAAAGACATCTAGGCATTAGCATAAAGAATAAGGATAGTATCAAGCTAATAAGTACGTTCTACTCTACAAAATCAAGACCGATCGAATAAAAGCATAAATTCGAACCTAGAAACCGAACGCCACATTTAGAAGATACATTTACATGGACATTTCATCGAACACTTGGCGTGCAATTTTAGATCACAAGTCATTTTAAATGCAAAAGGAAAAAAAAACCAAGTGAACTTTGAAGACATCTAGACATAAACATAAACAATAAGAACATTATCAAGCCAATAAGCACATTCTGCTCTACAAAATCGAGACGTATCGAATAAAAGCATAAATTCGAACCTAAAAACCGAATGCCACTTTTAATAGTGACATTTACATGTACATTTCCTCGAACACTTGGCATGAAATGTTAGATCACAAGTCAATTTTTAACGGCAAAAGGAGACAAAACAAGTGAAATTTAAAGATATCTAGGCTTAAGCATAAAGAACGAGAATAGTATCAAGGCAATAAGCACATTCTACTCTAAAAAGTCAAGACCGATCGAATAAAGCATAAATACGAACCAAGAAACCGAATGCCACATTTAGGAGTGATAGTTACATGGAAAATTCATCGAACACTTGGCATGCAATGTTAGATCACATGTCAATTTTTAAAGGCAAAAGAAGAAAAAACAATTGAACTTTAAAGACATCTAGGATTAGGCATAAGGAATGAGGACAGAATCAAGCCAATAAGCACGTTCTACAATACAAAATCAAGACCGATTGGATTAAAGCATAAATTCAATCCTAGAAACCGAATGCCGCATTTATGACTGACATTTAAATGGACATTTCATCAAACACTTGGCATGCAATGTTAGATCACAAGTCAATTTTTAAGGCAAAAGGAGAAAAAACAAGTTAACTATAAAGACATCTAGGCATTAGCATAAAGAATAAGGATAGTATCAAGCTAATAAGCGCGTTCTGCTCTACAAAATCAAGAACAATCGAAAAAAGCATAAATTCGAACTTAAAAACCGAACGCCACTCTTAGGAGATACATTTACATGGACATTTCATCGAACACTTGGCGTGCAATGTTAGATCACAAGTCATTTTAAAGGCAAAAGGAAAAAAACCAAGTGAACTTTGAAGACATCTAGACATAATCATAAACACTGAGGACAATATCAAGCCAATAAGCACATTCTGCTCTACAAAATCGAGACGTATCGAATAAAAGCATTAATTCGAACCTAGAAATCGAATGCCACTTTTATAAGTGACATTTACATGTACATTTCTTCGAACACTTGGCATGCAATGTTAGATCACAAGTCAATTTTTAACGGCAAAAGGGGAAAAACTAGTGAAATTTAAAGATATCTAGGCTTATGCATAAAAAATGAGGGTTGTATCATGGCAATAAGCACATTCTACTCTTAAAAATCAAGACCGATCGAATAAAAGCATAAATTTGAACCTAGAAACCGAATGCCACATTTATTGGTGACATATACATGGAAACTTCATCGAACACTTGGCATGCAATGTTAGATCACATGTCAATTTTTAAAAGCAAAAGAAGAAAAAACAATTGAACTTTAAAGACATCTAGGCTTAGGCATAAAGAATGAGGATAGTATCAAGCCAATAAGCATATTGTGCTCTACAAATTCACGACCGATCGAATAATAGCATAAATTCAAGTGAACTTTAAAGACATCTAGGCTAATGTTAGATCACATTTAGGAGATACATTTACATGGACATTTCATCGTACACTTGGCGTGCAATGTTAGATCACAAGTCATTTTAAAGACAAAAGGAAAAAACCAAGTGAACTTTAAATTCATCTAGACATAATGATAAACAATGAGGACAATATCAAGCCAATAAGCACATTCTGCTCTACAAAATCGAGACGTATCGAATAAAAGCATAAATTCGAACCTAGAAACCGAATGCCACTTTTAATAGTGACATTTACATGTACATTTCCTCGAACACTTGGCATGCAATGTTAGATCACAAGTTAATTTTTAATGGCAAAAGGGGAAAAACAAGTGAAATTTAAAGACATCTAGGCTTAAGCATAAAAAAATGAGGATAGTATCAAGGCAATAAGCACATTCTACTCTAACAAATCAAGACCGATCCAATAAAAGCATAAATTCGAATCTAGAAACCGAATGCCACATTTATTAGTGTCATTTACATGGAAAATTCATCGAACACTTTGCATGCAATGTTAGATCACATGTCAATTTTTAAAGGCAAAAGAAGAAAAAACAATTGAACTTTAAAGACATCTAGGCTTAAGCATAAAGAATGAGGATAGTATCAAGCCAATAAGCACAATGTGCTCTACAAAATCAACACCGGTCGAATAAAAGCATAAATTCAAACATAGAATTCGAATGCCACATTTAGGAGTGATATTTACATGGACATTTCATCTAACACTTGGCGTACAATGTTAGATCAAAACTAAAATTTTAAAGACAAAAGGAGAAGAAACAAGTGAACTTTAAAGACATCTAGACATAAGCATAAAGAATGAGGATAGTATTAAGCCAATAAGCACATTCTACACTACAAAATCAAGACTGATCTAATAAAAGCATAAATTCGAACCCCAGTAAACGAATGCCACATTTAGGATTGACATTTACATGGACATTTCATCGAACACTTAACGACCAATATGTTGGGACGTTGTTGGGACCTCTGGTTCTAAACAACGGATCAACGATGCCATTCTCCGAGTTTTGATAATGACGAACACCATGAGGAACTAATGTGGTTTGTTCAAGTATTTCTAAGGAACGCAGGTACAACCAAGAACTCTCATGAATGACCAAAAGCCACAGAAGCTCACAATGCAGAAGTTCCCATCTAGGGAACTCTGAAGAGGAAAGTTCCCATGCAATGGGAACTCCCAAGAATAATCAAGAGAACACAAGCTTACAACGATGAAGAGTTTCCATCAAGGGAACTCTAAAGAAGACAGTTCCCATGACATGGGAACTCACATGTAAGGACAACGACCGTTTAGCGCAGATCGCGGGATTCTGTCTTGGACAGCCCAAGGGAACAGTCTGAGGATCAGACTGTCACACTTGATCCAATGGTCCGATTGATTCAAGAAGTTGACCTAGTTCAAACCAAAGTCACATGTGAAGAAAGTACAACTTGGGCATCAAGCAAAGGGCATTTTGTACACAATTGAAAGATGCGTTTGCCCAAGATCACCTGGACTATAAAGCGAAATGAATAGTACTCGAATTGAGTACTTCTCCGAGAACTCACAAACACCCACACCAGAGAAAAGAAAGAGAAGGAAGAGAAGTCCCCGCTGACGAGTGTGTGATCTCGACGACGGTGAAGCCGAAGTTCCCAAGGGCAAGGGAACTGAGAAGTCGGTGTAATCCGGCTGTTGTAACTAAGGAACAAAGCAATCAATATAAGTAAGTCATTCAAAATCCTCCAATCGGAGGTAGAGGTTTGCCCATACAACAAGTTGGTTGTAGTGGGGTTCCTCTATAAGGGAACTGCGTTCTTTACTGCTTTTTATACTTGCGCTTAATTTACTTCCGCTGCCTTGGGAACAGCTTAACAGCCTGTTCCCAAGCTCTTTGCTAACGGTTTACGATCCAACAATTGGTATCAGAGCGGGTTTGCTCTAGATTTGTGTTAGCATCGCAGGTATCAAATTGCTCAGGAACTTACTCAGGTAGGGAACAACACTAGCAAGCCGCCGAGGCTTATTACAGGAAGATTCGAAAGCTGGCAATGCGACATGAAGGATTGGATGCGTGGCCAGGACTACCAAGCCTGGTGTGTTATCGAGAGAGGAAACTTCTAAATTGATCCAGCCATAGTCAACGACCTCGCAAAGTGGGGACCCAACGAATACAAGTGCATGCAAGCCAACTACAAGGCCAAACAATACCTGAAGAGGTCCATGTGCGTGCAAGACTGTGACAGGGTAGCAAATCTTGACACAACTAAGGAAATGTGGGAGGCCATCCAACAAATGCACGTTGGGAACTCAGATCTCCGAGAAGATCTTCAGATGAATGCAAAAAGGGAGGTCTACAACTTCCAAATGGAGATGGGAGAATCTGTCGATAACTACCAGTCCCGATTTGAAGGACTTTGCACCAAAATGGAAGGCTTGGGGCTCACCAAAGAAGAAATCACCCATAAGATGAAGGTCCAACATCTCTTCAACGGATTGACTGGAGAATGGGCAAACGAGAGAACAATGTTCAAGGAGAATCCGGAAAATAGAACACTCATGCTCCATCAAGTGTTTGGAAAGTTAGTGGGACACGAGAAGAGAAAGATCGATGATAAGGAACAGACTCGAGCTCATCGAGGGATCGCACTCAAGATTGAGAAGATGCTCAAATCAACTCAAGAACAACACGAAGACTCCGAAGAAGAAGAGGATGAGGAGCTAGTTCTCGTAACAAAGGCTCTTCGGAACTTCTACAAAGGGAAGCTCCAAAGGAACAGTGGGAACTAGGGAAAAGGACAAAGTTCCCAAACAAAACCCGTAGAGAAGGACCTGTCGGATGTCACATGTTACAAGTGCAACAAGAAAGGACACTTCACTAAGGAATGCCCACAGGGAACTAACGGCCGGAAGCATGGGAAAAAGGCCTACATCGCCACCTGGAGCGATGATGAGGACGAAGATCCCGAGTCATGGGCACTCCCAAACATGTGTGGAATGGCCATAGGAGAAACCACTGGGGAACAACCCAGTGAGGTGGCAGTGAGAGGGAACAATGCATGGTTCATAGATAGTGGATGCTCGAACCATATGACCGGAAACAAAGATATTCTCATCTCACTCCACACTCATGCCAAAGGAGGCCACGTCTCATTTGGCAATAAAAACAAGGGAGAAGCAATTGGAAAGGGAGAAGTGTTGCTAAATAGATCAATCAAAGTCAGCAATGTCAATCTGGTGAAAGATCTAGGTTACAATCTCTTAAGTGTTGCCCAGATGTGTGATCAAGGGAACAACGTTGTCACCTTCGACTCAGAAGAATGCCTAGTTATCAACAAAAAGACCAACAAAGTGATTCTGAGAGGAAGAAGGCACAACAATGTGTATGTGGTAGATACAGAATTTGAACCACCAATGAAGCTGTGTCTTGCGAGTTCCCACGATGATACAGAACTCTGGCACCGAAGACTGGGACATGCAGGTGTCAATCAAATCCTAAAGCTCTACCTACAGGATTTGGTCATTGGTCTTCCACGAATCAATCTCGAAGGAGTCCAAATGTGTGAAGCATGCGTTCGAGGGAAACAGACTAGGAACTCCTTCAAACCCAAAAAGGTGGTGAGCACAACCAGGCCTTTAGAGCTAATTCACATGGATCTCTATGGTCCCATGCGAACAGCCAGCTATGGTGGAAAAAGGTACATGTATGTATTAATTGATGATTTTTCTAGATTCACCTGGGTTATTTTCTTGAAGGCAAAATCACAAGCTTTTGAAGAGTTCGAGCCTTTCATCAAAAGGACATAAGTAAGCATGCGGCTAAAGCTAAAAGCCATCAGATCTGACCATGGAACTGAGTTTCAAAACTCAGAGTTCCTCAACTTCTGTGACAAACATGGGATCTCTCACAACCTCTCAGCCCCTCGCACTCCTCAGCAACACGGAGTGGTCGAGAGAAAGAATAGGACCTTGGAGGACATGCCATGATGCTTGAAAGCGGAGTTCCTGAGTATTTCTGCGCTGAAGCCATCGCCATAGCTACATACATCTTGAACCGAGCCATGACAAGACCTTTGATCAAGAAGATATCCTACGAGCTCATCAAGGGGAGAAAACCAAACATCTCCCACCTAAGGACCTTCGGATGCACATGTTTTGTCCACAACAATGGCAAAGATAACCTTGGAAAATTCGATCCTAGAAGCGATGAAGGGATCTTCCTGGGATACTCATCACAAAGCAAGGCTTACAGGGTCTATAACAAGAGGACCAAGAAGATAGAAGAAAGCATCCATGTCGTCTTCAACGAGAAATCTGTAAAGATGGGAACAGAGACCCAAGTGAAGGGAACTCTGTTCAAACTTGTCAGACAAGAAGACAATGATGATGACGATTATGAGCCAAGGAAGAGGGATGAAGACTATCCAAGTGCAAGTAGCATTCCACAACCAGGGAACAACGACGGAGATCCAACACTCACTGATCAAATCTCCCTCGAGGTTCCCTCCTCAAAAGAACTACAAGACACCTCCAACTCTCTTGTTCCCCAAGACAATATCCTGCCGGAATCAAGTGTTCAGGGGGAACAAAGAGGGAACTTGCCAGGAATCTCTGAAGAAACACTCAATGAAGAAGCTGAAGATGAGTGTTCCCATGAAAAGGAAGCCTCTACTGAAGATGACACAAGTGCTAGGGAACCCACTCATACAAGAAACTTTCAACAAAGGAAGGACCACCCCATTGAGAACATCATCTCCCCTTATGATAAAGGTGTACAAACTCGTTCCTCTCTCAATAGTTTTTGTGCTTTTAACACGTTTGTTTCAATGGTGGAAACCAAAAATATCAAAGAAGCCTTGAAGGACCCAGATTGGATCCAAGCCATGCAAGAGGAGCTCCAACAATTCGAGAGGAACAAAGTTTGGAAGCTAGTTCCTAGACCCAAGAACAAGAACATCATAGGAACTCGATGGGTCTTTAGAAACAAGCTCGATGACACTGGAGCTATAGCAAGGAACAAGGCTAGACTGGTGGCACAAGGCTACAGGCAAGAGGAAGGAATCGATTACGAAGAGACTTTTGCACCAGTTGCCAGGATCGAGGCCATCCGACTCTTAATCGCCTATGCTGCTCACAAGGGATTCACGCTTTATCAAATGGATGTGAAAACAGCCTTCCTCAATGGACATCTCAAGGAAGAATTATATGTGGCCCAACCCCCAGGATTCGAAAATGAGAAGCTACCCAACCATGTCTATTTCCTGGAGAGGGCCCTCTACGGACTCAAACAAGCTCCCCGAGCTTGGTATGACAGGTTTGCTCAATTCCTCTTATCCCATGGATACATTCGAGGTTCCATAGGCAAGACTTTGTTTTTAAAGAAAGAGTCTAAAGACATTTTGATTGTGCAAGTATATGTTGATGACATTGTTTTTGGAGCAACTAACGAAACTCTTGTAGAGAAATTTAAGGACCTCATGAGCAGTGAGTTTGAGATGAGTCTCATTGGGGAACTCACGTTCTTCTTGGGACTTCAAATATCTCAAACCAAGGAGGGAACAAAGATTCATCAACAGAAATACATCAAGGAAATGCTCGTGAAGTATGGGATGGAACACTCCAAGCCCATCGACACCCCCATCTCTCCAAATTCAAGGCTCAATGCGGATGAAACAGGTATAAGTGTGGACCAAAGGAACTATCGAGGTATGATTAGGTCCCTTCTCTACTTAACAGCTAGTAGACCTGATATCATGTTCTCCGTATGCCTTTGTGCTCGTTTTCAAGCTAACCCTATGGAATCACACCTGAAAGAGGTGAAGAGGATTTTCAGGTATCTCAAAGGGGACGACAACTTGTGCCTTTGGTATCCAAGGAACAGTTCCCTTGATCTCATTGCATAGACATATGCGGATTTTGCAGGGCACCTTGTGGACAGAAAGAGCACATCAGGAATGGCCCAGTTCCTAGGGTCATGCTTAGTTTCATGGGGATCTAAAAAGCAAAACTCAATGACACTCTCCACAGCTGAAGCAGAATATGTGGCTGTCGCATCTTGTTTTTCCCAAGTTCTATGACTTAAGTCACAACTCCAGGATTACGGTATGTCTTTTGGCCCAGTTCCCATACTTTGTGATAATAATAGTGCCATAAACATTTCCAAAAATCATGTGCATCATTCCAGAACTAAACATATAGATATAAGGCATCACTTTCTACGTGACAATGTTGAAAGTGGGAACATCTCGATGGAACACTGTAGAACTGAAGAGTAAATTGCGGACATTCTCACCAAAGCTTTAGACAGACGTCCTTACCAGCGTTTTCGAATTCTTCTAGGGATGATAACTCTAAACTAAACAAGTCCCTGTTTGTCTCTCCCTCAATGCCTGACTAGTTTATCTAAGAATGCATGATAGGGAACTTGGATTTATTGCTTTCACTATGCCATGATTACTAGTCTAAAGATAAATGTGTACAAGGGAACTTTATTTCTTTCGGCCCTACATGATCAAACAGAGTTCCCTTTATCCCACCTTACAAGCCACTATGACGGTTGATCATATAACCTACCCTAAGCTAGGGACCAGACAAACGCTTCTCATGAGCCAAAATGTTTACTCCTTTATCGAGTCGTAAATTGTCTGGTTCCCTTTGAGTTCCCTAGCCCCACAAAAGGATGAGTGTGAAGTTCCCGTAACCACTTCACTCTCCCTGACCTTGATAAGATCATGGGAACTGATACATACTAGCAAGGGAACGCTGACTCATCTACGAAGAAGAACCGTCACTTGGGAAGCGGAGTTTTGTGTCAGAAGCTCTGAAGCGTTAAGGGCCAAGTATTCAAATTTTGAAAGGACTTCCCTAGAGATCGTGACGCGTGTCACGAGGCGTGCTACGGAAGTTGAAACGACGCCCCACATTCATTGGGCAACGGTTATCGAGGTTTTCCCACTTCCCTTTCTAACCTTCGCCCCGTCTCTCCTGAAAACCCTCATTTGCTATTTTTGGGATCTTATTCCATCTTCCAGCTCTGTCATTCTTCTTCTCCACATCCCTTTCACTCTCCTTTTCAAGAAACCTCCAAAACCTTCTCTCTTCCCAAAAATGGCCCCTCAACACACCTTCGCCCAGATCAAAGCTTGGGTGCTTGCAAACCCCAGAATTCTCTTCATCTCTCAATTGAAAGAGATTGAGAAAGAGCAAGACCCAGTCATGAAAGACGTACTTATCCAAGGGCTCTACAACCAATTAAGCCCTTTCTTGCCACCTCCTCCTCCGGCCGACGACACTCTGGCCTGGACATCTTCTTCCGCCACCTCCTCTGAATCCATTCCTCCTCCCTCAACCACCAACACCTCCTCCGGAATTGTCATTGTTGACAGTTTTGGAGATGCTCGTCCCTCCATTAATGAGAAACCCAGAAAATCCAAACACCACCATTCATCCAAAAAACGCCACTCCTCCAAAGACCCCTCAAAATCCAAAAAATCCAAACATTCTAAAGATCCCTCCAAATCCAAAAAACGCAAACACACTGAGGTTTTTGAATTTTCGGAGCCTAGAAAGAAATCCTTCTTCACCATTGACGATTACTTGAACTGCTCCAAGGACAGTTCCTATGTCGCCAAACCTCCCTTTATCTTTCATTCGGACTCCGGGACTTCCCAATCCCAGAGCCAACTCACCTCTTCTTCCCTCCCTCTTCACATAAGTGAGGGACCTCCCAACCCTCTTCCCTCGAAACAAAAGACTCCTCCACCACCTCCTTCTGTTCCCACAACAAAGGGAACTCCCCTTCCACCACTCCCCTCTGATCCCACAACAACGGGAACTCCAACTCCACCTCCATCTCACAAAACTCCTTCCCCTCCTTCCTCACCAAAACACACATCTATCTCTCCCACTCCTACCTCGGGGATCTCTACTCCCAAGGTTACCAAATCCACTCCTCCTCCCCCTTCTACACAACTCTCTATTCCCCTTTCTTCTTCTCTTCCTTCTTCCACCACATCCTCCACCACCACAAAACTCCCCACTCCCTCTCCATCTAAAACTGCCGTCGTCCTTACTTCGGACGATGATGATCTTCCCCTCTCCATCGTCATCGGAAAAATGACCAAGGACCCTCCTCCTCTCATCATGGGAATTGTCGAGGAGGAGGCCCAGCTCAAGGATGTCGAGGATGAGCTCAACCGGGTCCCCACTGAAGCGCCAACCGACCAAGGGACCAAGTCCCAAGAAAAAGTGGCTTCTCAAGAGCCCACGGAGAAGAGGGACCCAGCACCAGCTGGTGGTGCTGGGGCAAGTACAAGTCATCTTGAAGATGACGAAGAGGGCTCACGCTCGAGCTCCTCTGAGGAAGAAGGGACCTCAAATGATGAGGTCGAAGAAGAAGAGGCTCCAGCTGCTAAGGAGAAAGCACAGATCCCAACTCCTGGACACCAAATGGTGGATTCCACGGGTTCCCAACAGCCAAGGGAACGAGTGCTAATGATTGAAGCGGCTGCACCCCCAGCAAAAAGGACCTCGCACGGTCTGTGCGAGGTCCTTTTTGCTGAGTCATCACTTGTTGTTCCCAAGTTTTATGGCTTAAGTCACAACTCCAGGATTACGGTATGTCTTTTGGTCCAGTTCCCATACTTTGTGATAATACTAGTGCCATAAACATTTCCAAAAATCATGTGCATCATTCTAGGACTAAGCATATAGATATAAGGCATCACTTTCTACGTGACAATGTTGAAAGTGGGAACATCTTGATGGAACACTGTAGAACTGAAGAGCAAATTGCGGACATTCTCACCAAAGCTTTAGACAGAGGTCCCCACTAGCGTTTTCGAATGCTTCTAGGGATGATTACTCTAAACTAAACAAGTCCATGTTTGTCTCTCCCTCAATGCCTGACTAGTTTCTCTAAGAATGCATGATAGGTAACTTGGATTTATTGCTTTCACTATGCCATGATTACTAGTCTAAAGATAAATGTGTACAAGGGAACTTTATTTCTTTCGGCCCTACATGATCAACCAGAGTTCCCCTTATCCCACCTTACAAGCCACTATGACGGTTGATCATATAACTTACCCTAAGCTAGGGATCAGACAAACGCTTCTCATGAGCCAAAATGTTTACTCCTTTATCGAGTCGTAAATTGTCTGGTTCCCCTTGAGTTTCCTAGCCCCACAAAGGATGAGTAAGAAGTTCCCTTAACCACTTCACTCTCCCTGACCTTGATAAGATCATGGGAACTGATACATACTAGCAAGGGAACGCTGACTCATCTACGAAGAAGAACCGTCACTTGGGAAGCGGAGTTTTGTGTCAGAAGCTCTGAAGCGTTAAGGGCCAAGTATTCAAATTTTGAAAGGACTTCCCTAGAGATCGTGACGCGTGTCACGAGGCGTGCTACGGAAGTTGAAACGATGCCCCACGTTCATTGGGCAACGGTTATCGAGGTTTTCCCACTTCCCTTTCTACCCTTCGTCACTTCTCTCCTTAAAACCCTCATTTGCCATTTTTGGGCTCTTATTCAGTCTTCAACCTCTGTCTTTCATGCTCTCCACATCCCTTTCACTCTCTTTTTCGAGAAACCTCCAAAACCTTCTCTCTTCCCCCAAATTCTCCCAAAAAATGGCACACCACACACTTTCGCCCAGATTAAAGCCTTGGTTCTTGCAAATCCCAGAATTCTCTTCGTCTCGCAACTAAACGAGATTGAGAAAGAGCAAGACCCAATCATGAAGGACGTCCTCATCCAAGGGCTCTACAACCAATTAAGCCCTTTCTTGCCACCCCCTCCTCCGGCTGACGAAACCGTGGCCTGGACTTCTTCTTCCACCACCTCCTCTGAACCCCTTCCTCCTCCCTCAACCACCAACACCTCCTCCGGCATTGTCATTGTTGACAGTTTCGGAGATGCTCATCCCTCCATTAACGAGAAGCCCAGAAAATCCAAACACCACCATTCATCCAAAAAACGCCACTCTTCCAAAGACCCCTCGAAATCCAAAAAATCCAAACATCCCAAAGATCCCTCCAAATCCAAAAAATGCAAACACACTGGGGTCTCTGAATTTTCGGAGCCCATGAAGAAGCCCCATTTCAAATTTGAGGAGTACTTAAACTGCTCCAAGGAAAGTTCTTGTATGGCCAAACCCCCTTTCGTCTTTCACTCGGACTCTGGGACCTCCCAATCCCAGAGCCAACTCACTTCTTCTTCCCTCCCTTTTCCCATCACTGAGGGACCTCCCAAACCTCTTCCCTCGAAACAAAAGACTCCTCCACCACCTCCTTCTATTCCCACAACAAAGGGAACTCCACCTCGACCACTACCTTCTGTTCCCACAACAACGGGAACTCCACCTCCACCTCACAAAACTCCTTCCCCTCCTTCCTCACCAAAACACACATCTATCTCTCCCACTCCTGCCTTGGGGACCTCTACTCCCCAAGTTACCAAATCCACTCCTCCTCCCCCTTCTACACAAATATCCACTCCTCTTTCCTCTCCTCTTCCCTCTTCCACCACATCCCCCACCGCCACAAAACTCCCCACTCCCTCTCCATCCAAAACTTTCGTCGTCCTTACTTCGGATGACGATGACATCCCCCTCTCCGTCGTCATCGGGAAAATGACCAAGGATCCTCCTCCTCTCATCATGGGAACTGTCGAGAAGGAGGCCCAGCTCAAGGATGTCGAGGAAGAGATCAACCGGGTCCTGATGTGATCAAGCCCACCTGAACCCACCTTCCCGGCCTGCCTCGAGTCGGCGTTCTGACCAGTGGGCCAGCCTCTAGTCTGCCTCGGCCGGCGATCTGACTAGTGGCGCTCAATCACATGTCATTGGCTGCAGCCCATGCACCCCAACCTGCAGGAGGTTTCACACCTTTTATCCTGCAGGATGTTGGAGGGGGGATTTGATCCCCTGACCTCCCTTTATCAAGGTGGGATCCTTCACCTTGACAACCAACTCTACTGTAGTGGAGTTGGTTGTCAAGGTGAAGGATCCCACCTTGATAAAGGGAGGTCAGGGGATCAAATCCCCCCTCCAACATCCTGCAGGATAAAAGGTGTGAAACCTCCTGCAGGTTGGGGTGCATGGGCTGCAGCCCATGACATGTGATTGAGCGCCACTATTCAGATCACCGGCCGAGGCAGACTAGAGGCTGGCCCACTGGTCAGAACGCCGACTCGAGGCAGGCCGGGAAGGTGGGTTCAGGTGAGCTTGATCACATCAGGTCTCCACTGAAGCAACAACCGACCAAGGGACCAAGTCCCACGAAAAAGTGGCTCTTGCAGAGCCCACGGAGAAAAGGGACCCAACACCAGCTGGTGGTGCCAAGGCAAGTACAAGTCATCCTGAAGATGACGCGGAGGGCTCAAGCTCGAGCTCCTCCGAGGAAGAAGGGACCTCAAATGATGAGGTCGAAGACGAAGAAGAGGCTCCGACTGCTAAGGAGAAGCACAAATCCCAACACCTGGACACCAAATGGTGGTGTCCACGGGTTCCCATCCTCCAAGGGAACGAGTGCTGATGATTGAAGCGGCTGCACCCCCTCAGCAGAAAGGACCTCGAAAGGTCTCTAGGGGGAACACTTCTAAGAGCACCACAAAGAAGGGGAAGGGAACTTCATCAACAAGGTACCATGTGGATGAACGCCAGAAGCTCCTCCCCCCTCTTATAATTTCTGAAGAAGTGCTCAACAACAACGACCTAGGGGAACTGTGGGACCTAATCAAGGCCCAGGGCTGGGAGAACCTTTGCAAGGAAGCTGTGAGTGTAGATCCCTCCCAAGTGCGTCAATTCTACAACAACTTCATCATAAACAATGACGACACTCAGGGAAATCTCTCCCACGAAGGCGACGAGTTTATATTTACTACGTCCACAATCCGCCTTCAGCTCCAGGTCCCAGTTCAAGGACTCAAAGAGTTGCCCAACAAGCTCTGGGGCGATTTCAACAGCGCCGAGATATACAACACCATTTTTGAGGGCCGAGTTCCCACTAAAGTGCCTTCGACTCATCATTTGTCCCTCGTCGCCAAGCTTGCTCATCAATTCATAAGCGTCTGGTCGTCAATATCCCCGATGCCATCCTCCTATATCACTTCCTCCTCAAGAAGCCCATCAACCTTCCCAGAATCATACTTGGGCATATGGAGAAGTGTATGGCTTCCAAGTCCCATTCTCTTCCCTACTCTGGGCTGATCAAAAAGCTGCTGCAAAAAGAGGGTCTCTACGACGCCTCTAAGGAAGAAATTGTGCTTGGAAGGGAACTGGACATCTCAGTGGTCCAGAAGATGAGGCACTCTGAGCCTGTAGAGGAAACGGTTCAACTGGAATCTGGTGAAGATGGGAACTCTCAAGTTTTGCTCCGCATCGCCAACACCCTCGATCAGATTGCCAGGGACCAAGCAACATTGGCCAGGGGACAAGAAAAGCTTACACAAGTCCTGACGCGTCTCTGTGATGCCCTGTTCCCACGAAGCCCATGATCTACCCTCTCCTTTTCCCTTAATCCAAAAATGACCACAAAAATGTACTTGAGTTCCCCTTGTACACATTTTCTCAAGTAATGAAATGGATTTTAATTTGAATGCGTGTTCCTTTTCTCCCTTCTAAATTGCATTGCTTGTTTTCGATGATGTCAAAAGGGGGAAGACAAAAAATGCGAGATGAGTTAAAAGTTTAAGTTATCACAGAACATGCACAAGCTAAGGGGGAACAATTGCATAAAAAGCTAAGTAAGATCTAAGTGTCTCACCAGAAGTGGCTCCCCAATATAAGTGTTTCACTAGAAGTGACTCCCCAAAATCATACTTAGGAACTCATTCACATATCATTCATTGAAATACTTGCATATTTTGTGATGGGTTTGTTATCATCAAAAAGGGGGAAATTGTTGGGACGTTGTTGGGACCTCTGGTTCTAAAAAACGAATCAACGATGCCATTCTCCGAGTTTTGATAATGACAAACACCATGAGGAGCTAATGTGGTGTGTTCAAGTATTTCTAAGGAACGCAGGTACAGCCAAGAACTCTCATGAATGACCAAAAGCCACAGAAGCTCACAATGCAGAAGTTCCCATCAAGGGAACTCTAAAGAGGAAAGTTCCCATGCAATGGGAACTCCCAGGAATGATCAAGAGAACACAAGCTTACAACGATGAAGAGTTTCCATCAAGGGAACTCTGAAGAAGACAGTTCCCATGACATGGGAACTCACATGTGAGGACAACGACCGTTCAGCGCAGATCGCGGGATTCTGTCTTGGACAACCCAAAGGAACAGTCTGAGGATCAGACTGTCACGCTTGATCCAACGGTCCAATTGATTCAAGAAGTTGACCTAGTTCAAACCAAAGTCACATGTGAAGAAAGTACAACTTGGGCATCAAGCAAAGGGCATTTTGGACACAATTGAAAGATGCGTTTGCCCAAACTCACCTAGACTATAAAGCCAAATGAATAGTACTCGGATTGAGTACTTCTCCCAGAACTCACAAACACCCACAACAGAGAAAAGAAAGAAAAGGAAGAGAAGTCCCCTCCGGCGAGTGAGTGATCTCGACGACGGTGAAGCCGAAGTTCCCAGGGGCAAGGGAACTGAGAAGTCGGTGTAAGGTTTGAGTTACTTGTATTTTGCTGTTGTGAGCTTAGGATCTCAGTTGAGAGGATTTACTAGTGTTGCTAGAGTTAGGAAGAACTCGTAGGAACAAAGAAGTGTGAATCCGGCTGTTGTGACATTTACATGGACATTTCATCAATCTCTTGGCGTGAAATCTTAGATCTCAATTCAACATTTAAAGGCAAAAGGACAAAAAACAAGTGAACTTCAAAGACGTCTAGGAATAAGCATAAAGAATGAGGATAGTATCAAGCCAATAAGCACATTCTGCACTAATAAATAAAGTCTAATCGAATAAGAGCAAAAATTCGAACCTGGAAAACGAATACAACATTCAGGAGTGACATTTACATGGACATTTCATCGAACACTTTGCGTGCAATGTTGGATCTTAATTCAATTTTTAAAGGCAAAAGTACAAAAAACAAGTGAACTTTAAAAACATCTAGCCATAAGCATAAAGAATGAGGATAGTTTCAAGCAAATAACCAGATTCTGCACTACAAATTCAAGACCAATAAAATAAGAGCATAAATTCAAACCTAGAAAAAGAATACAACATTTAGGAGTGACATTTGCATAGATATTTCATCGAACACTTGGCGTGCATTGTTAGATCTCAATTTAATTTTTAAAGGCAAATGTACAAAAATCAAGTGAACTTTAAAGACATCTAGGCATAAGCATAAAGTGTGAGGATAGTTTCAAGCCAATAAGCAGATTAAGCTCTACAAATCATTACCGATCGAATAAGAGTATAAATTCAATCCTTGAAAACGAATGCCAAATTTAAGAGTGACATTTACATGGACATTTCATCGAACAATTTGCCTGCAATATTAGATCATAAGTCAATTTTTAAAGGCAAAAGGACCAGAAACAAGTGAACTTTGAAGACATCTAGGCATAAGTATAAAGAGTGAGGATAGAATGAAGCAAATAAGCATATTCTACAAAACAAAATCAAGACCGATCGAATAAAAGCATAAATTCAAACCTAGAAACCGAATGCCACATTTAGGAGTGACATTTGCATGGACATTTCATTGAACACTTGGCGTGCAATGTTACATCACAAGTCAGTTTTTAAAGGCAAAAGGAGAAAAAACAAGTGATCTTTAAAGACATCTAGGTTTAAGCCTAAAGAATGAGGATAGTATCAAGACAATAAGCACATTCTGCTCTACAAAATCAAGACCGATCGAATGAAAGCATAAATTCGAACCTAGATTCCAAATGCCACATTTAGGAGTGACATTTACATGGACATTTCATCGAACACTTGGCATGCAATCGTAGATCACAAGTCAAATTTTAAATGCAAAAGGAGAAAAAACAAGTGAAATTTAAAGACATCTAGACATAAGCATATAGAATGAGGATAGTATCAAGCCAATAAGCGCATTCTGCACTACAAAATCAAGACCGATCGAATAAAAGCATAAATTCGAACCTATTAAACGAATGCCACATTTAGGATTGACATTTACATGGACATTTCATCGAACACTTGTCGCGCAATGTTAGATCACAAGTCAGTTTTAAGCCAAAATGAGAAAAAAACAAGTGAACTTTAATGACATCTAGGCATAAGCATAAATAATGAGGATAGTATCAAGCCAATAAACACGTTCTGCACTACTGAATCAAGACCGATCGGATACAAGAATTAATTCGATGCTAGAAATCGAATGCCACGTTTAGGACTGACATTTACATGGACATTTCATCGAACACTGGGTATGCAATGTTAGATCACATGTCAATTTTTAAATGCAAAACCAGAAAAAAGAAGTGAACTATAACGACATCTAGGCATTAGCATAAAGAATGAGGATAGTATCAAGCCAATAAGCACGTTCTGCACTTCAAAATCATACCCGATCGTATAAAAGCATAAATTTGAACATAGAAACCGAATGCCACATTTAGGAGTGAAATTTAAATGGAAATTTCATCGAGCACTTGGCGTGCAATGCTAGATCACAAGTCATTTTAAAGGCAAAAAGACAAAAAACAAGTGAACTTTGAAGACATCTAGATTTAAGCCTAAAGAATGAGGATAGTATCAAGCCAATAAGCACATTCTGCTCTACAAAATCAAGACCGATCGAATGAAAGCATAAATTCGAACCTAGATTCCAAATGCCACATTTAGGAGTGACATTTACATGGACATTTCATCGAACACTTGGCATGCAATCGTAGATCACAAGTCAAATTTTAAATGCAAAAGGAGAAAAAACAAGTGAAATTTAAAGACATCTAGACATAAGCATATAGAATGAGGATAGTATCAAGCCAATAAGCACATTCTGCTCTACAAAATCAAGACCGATCGAATGAAAGCATAAATTCGAACCTAGATTCCAAATGCCACATTTAGGAGTGACATTTACATGGACATTTCATCGAACACTTGGCATGCAATCGTAGATTACAAGTCAAATTTTGAATGCAAAAGGAGAAAAAACAAGTGAAATTTAAAGACATCTAGACATAAGCATATAGAATTAGGATAGTATCAAGCAAATAAGCACATTCTGCACTACAAAATCAAGACCGATCGAATAAAAGCATAAATTCGAACCTATTAAACGAATGCCACATTTAGGATTGACATTTACTTGGACATTTCATCGAACACTTGTCGCGCAATGTTAGATCACAAGTCATTTTGAAGCCAAAATGAGAAAAAAAACAAGTGAACTTTAATGACATCTAGGCATAAGCATAAAGAATGAGGATAGTATCAAGCCAATAAACACGTTCTGCACTACAGAATCAAGACCGATCGGATACAAGAATTACTTCGATGCTAGAAACCGAATGCCACGTTTAGGACTGACATTTACATGGACATTTCATCGAACACTTGGTATGCAATGTTAGATCACATGTCAATTTTTAAATGCAAAAGGAGAAAAAACAAGTGAACTATAAAGACATCTAGGCATTAGCATAAAGAATGAGGATAGTATCAAGCCAATAAGCACGTTCTACACTTCAAAATCAAGACCGATCAGATAAAAGCATAAATTCGAACCTAGAAACCGTATGCCATATTTAGGAGTGATATTTACATTTACATTTGATCGAACACTTGACGTGCAATGTTAGATCTTAAGTCAGTTTTTAAAGGCAAAAAGAGAAATAACTAGTGAACTATAAAGACATCTAGGCTTAAGCATAAAGAATGAGGATAGTATCAAGCCGATAAGCAAATTGTGCTCTAAAAAATCAACACCGATCGAAAAAAGCATAAATTCAAACATAGAATCTGAATGCCACATTTAGGAATGATATTTACATGGACATTTCATCTAACATTTGGCGTACAATGTTAGATCAAAACTAAAATTTTAAAGGCAAAAGGTGAAAAAACAAGTGAACTTTAAAGACATCTAGACATAAGCATAAAGAATGAGGATAGCATTAAGCCAATAAGCACATTCTACACTACAAAATAATGACCGATCGAATAAAAGCATAAATTCGAAATCAGTAAACGAATGCCACATTTAGGATTGACATTTACATGGACATTTCATCGAACACTTGTCGCCCAATGTTAGATCACAAGTCATTTTTAAGCCAAAATGAGAAAAAAACAAGTGATCTTTAAAGACATCTAGGCTTAAGCATAAAGAATGAGGATAGTATCAAGCCAATAAGCACATTCTGCTCTACAAAATCAAGACCGATCGAATGAAAGCATAAATTCGAACCTAGATTCCAAATGCCACATTTAGGAGGGACATTTACATGGACATTTCATTGAACACTTGGCATGCAATCTTAGATCACAAGTCAAATTTTAAATGCAAAAGGAGAAAAAACAAGTGAACTTTAAAGACATCTAGACATAAGCATATATAATGAGGATAGTATAAAGCCAATAAGCACATTCTGCACTACAAAATAAAGACCGATCGAATAAAAGCAAAAATTCGAACCTATTAAACGAATGCCACATTTAGGATTGACATTTACATGGACATTTCATCGAACACTTGTCGCGCAATGTTAGATCACAAGTCATTTTTAAGCCAAAATGAGAAAAAAACAAGTGAACTTTAATGACATCTAGGCATAAGCATAAAGAATGAGGATAGTATCAAGCCAATAAACACGTTCTGCACTACAAAATCAAGACCAATCAGATAAAAGCATTAATTCGATGCTAGAAACCGAATGCCACGTTTAGGATTGACATTTACATGGATATTTCATCGAATATTTGGTATGCAATGTTCGATCACATGTCAATTTTTAAAGGCAAAAGGAGAAAAAACAAGTGAACTATAAAGACATCTAGGCATTAGCGTAAAGAATGAGGATAGTATCAAGCCAATAAGCATGTTCTGCACTTCAAAATCAAGACTGATCGGATAAAAGCATAAATTCGAACCTAGAAACCGTATGCCATATTTAGGAGTGATATTTACATTTACATTTACATTTTATCGAACACTTGGCGTGCAATGTTAGATCACAAGTCATTTTTAAGGCAATATGAGAAAAAAAAACAAGTGAACTTTAAAGACATCCAGGCATAAGCATAAAGAATGACGATAGTATCAAGCCAATAAGCACGTTCTGTTGTACATAATCAAGGCCGATCGGATAAAAGCATATATTCGAACCTAGAAACTGAATGCAATATTTATGGGGGACATTTACCTGGACATTTTATCGAACACTTCACGTGCAATGTTATATCGCAAGTCAGTTTTTAAAGGCAAAAAGAGAAATAACTAGTGAACTATAAAGACATCTAGACTTAAGCATAAAGAATGAGGGTAGTATCAAGCCAATAAGCACATTCTACACTACAAAATCAAGACCGATCCAATAAAACCATAACTTCGAGCCTAGAAACCGAATGTCACATTTAGGAGAGACATTCACATGGACATTTCATGGAACACATGGTGTGCAATGTTAGATCACAAGTCATTTTTTAAAGGCAAAAGGAGAAAAAACAAGTTAAATTTATAGACATATAGGCTTAAGCATAAAGAATGAGGATAATATGAAGCCAAGTAGCACATTCTGCTCTACAAAAAAAAGAGTATCGAATAAAAGCATAAATTCGAACCTCATAACCAAATGCTACATTTAGGAGTGACATTTATATGGACATTTCATCGAACACTTGGCGTGCAATGTTAGATCACAAGTCAAATTTTAACGGCAAAAGGGGAAAAAACAAGTGAAATTTAAAGACATCCAGGCTTAAGCATAAAAAATGAGGATATTATCAAGGCAATGAGCACACTACAACATCAAGAGCGATCGAATGAAAGCATAAATTTGAACCTAGAAACAAAATGCCATATTTAGGAGTGACATTTACATGGACATTTCATCGAACACTTGACGTCCAATGTTAGATCACAAGTCATTTTAAATACAAAAGGAGCAAAAAAAATGTGCAATTTAAAGACATTTAGGCTTAAGCATAAAGAATGATGATAATATCAAGCCAATAACCACATTTTGCTCTACAAATCAAGACATATCGAATAAAAGCATAAATTCGAACCTAAAAACTGAATGCCACATTTAGGAGTGACATTTAAATGGACATTTCATCGAACCTTTGGGCGTGCAATTTTAGGTCACAAGTCAATTCTTAAAGGCAAAATGAGAAAAAACAAGTGAATTTTAAAGACATCTAGGCTTAAGCATATAGAATGAGGGTCGTATCAAGGCAATAAACACATTCTACTCTAAGAATTCAAGACCGATCGAATAAAAGCATAAATTCGAACCTAGAAACCGAATGCCAATTTATGAGTGATATTTACGTGGACATTTCATGGAACACTTGGCGTGAAATGTTAGATCATAGGTTATTTTTAAGGCAAAATGAGAAAAAACAAGTGAACTTTAAAGATATCTACGCATAAGCATAAAGGATAAGGCTAGTATCAACCCAATAAGCACATTACGCACTACAAAATCAAGAGCGATCGAATAAAAGCATAAATTCAAACCAAGAAACCGAATGCCACATTTAGGAATGACATTTACATAGACATTTTATCATACACTTGGCATGGAATGTTAGGTCACAAGTCAATTTTTAAAGGCAAAAGGAGAAAAAACAATAGAACTTTAAAGACATCTAGGCTTAAGCATAAAGAATGAGGATAGTATCAAGCCAATAAGCACGTTCCGCATTACAAAATCAAGATCGATCGGATAAAAGCATAAATTCGATATTAGAAACCAAATGCCACGTTTAGGACTGACTTTTACATGGACATTTACCGAACACTTGGCATGCAATGTTAGATCACATGTCAATTTTTAATGGAAAAGGAGAAAAAACAAGTGAACTATAAAGACATCTAGGCATAAGCGTAAAGAATGAGGATAGTATCAAGCCAATAAGCACGTTCTGCACTTCAAAATCAAGACCGATCGGATAAAAGCATAAATTTGAACCAAGAAACCGTGTGCCATATTTAGGAGTGACACATACTTTTATATTTTATCGAACACTTGGCGTGCAATGTTTGATCTCAAGTGAATTTTTAAAGGCATAAGGAGAAAAACCAAATGAACTTCAAAGACATCTAGGCATAAGCATAAAGAATGAGGATAGTATCAAGCCAATAAGCACATTTTGCACTACAAAATCAAGACCGATTGAATAAAAGCATAAATTCGAACCAAGAAACCGAATGCCACATTTAGGTGTGACATTTACATGGATATTTCATGGAACACTTGGCGTGTAATGTTAGATCACAAGTCAATTTTTATAGGAAAAAGGAGAAAAAACAATTGAACTTTAAAGACATCTAGGCTTAAGCATAAAGAATGAGGATAGTATCAAGCCAATAAGCATATTCTGCAGTACAAAAGCAAGATCGATCTAATAAAAGCATCAATTCGAACCTAGATACGTGATTGCTTCGTATTGCTCCTTAGAAACCTCGTATGTAACCCACACAAGTCCCGATCTTGCCTTGTAATTGAATTTCGAACCTACAATGCTTTCCAATTTTGTGACTTGTTGCGCAAGTAATAGAATTAACGAAAATAAGAATGAGACGAAACTGATCTGGATTATGGAGATAATCAACTCAATAGTTCAAACGGATTGGCTCTAACACTAAATCTGAATGATCAACTAAGTTTGATCTTTAACAATCAACTTAGAACAATCTATTTGATCACACAATAATTCAGAGGTGAGAACAAAGGAAAGAAAGAGAGATCGAGAGTTTGATGAAAATGATCGATTGAAGGATGCAAGCAATTAGCATCACACATGTGTTTTTTTTGGAGCCCAAGAGATAGATTAAACCAATTTGGGTTTAATCTCTCTGAAGCTGATTTTTATTAATGAAATTGCAAAGTATAGATATTGAATACAAAGCTGAATCTTGGAGAGCAAGCAACATTTATGGCCGACCCTAAGATAGAGAGAAAAGCCCATGTCTTGCTTCCCAAGATATAATAAAATATCTAAACTATAACAAACTAGATCTCCCATAAATAAAATAAATCATGGCTGATTTATTTATTTTAGGAAAATATCCTAACAAACTTAAAATATCTAAAAGATCGAATAAAACACAGGAGAGAAGAATAAATCATGGCTGATATTTTGCAATATTTAGATTGGTCAAGTCAAAGAGTTGAATTTGACCCATGTAACAACTTATCTCACCCGATCACTTACTAAATTCATCCCTAAAGTGAGACAAGCTATTCCATGTATCTAAATAAGGAAATAAATTATGAAGCTCGCCTAATTAAGCTAATCCATTGAATCCAAGCTTAGTTGATGCCGAATGCAATGGACCCATCTCGTCTTGCTGGACCCTTCAACAATGGCTCCTAATCGAACTAAGATCGCTTTCGTGTCTTAAGCTATCCTCTTAGCCTGACTCCTAGTAATCGGTCCATCAGATGGCACTCGTATCAAATCATCAACGTCAGTAGGAGACATGGTTGGCTTCACTGCATCATTCTCCTCCACTTGTGCTTGAATCGTCTATGATTCGTCGTCACAATCAAAATCTGGCACATAAAGAGAAAGATCGGCCACATTAAACGTCGGATGGACATTATACTCACCAGGCAAGTCGACATGATAAGAATTAGGGTTGATTCTTTTTAGTATTCTGAACGCTCCATCTCCATGCTGATCTAGCTTGTTCTTCCTTTGGTTTGGGAACCTCTCCTTCATAAAATGCACCCAAACAAGATCACCTTCTTCAAAGATCACTTGTTTTCGCCCCTTGTCAGCATGGGCCTTATACTTCATGGATTTCCTCTCCAAGTGAATCTTAGTTCTCTCATTTAGCTTCTTCACAAACTCAGCCCACTTGTCAGCTTCAAAGCTCTCTTTTTCCTTTTATGGCTGAGGCGTCAAATCCACTAACGTCCTTGGATTCAGCCTATAAACAACCTCAAAAGGGTCATTTTAGTAGCTGAATGGATTGACCTGTTATAAGCAAACTCCACAAAAGGCAAAACATCTTCCCAACGTTTGAAGTTAGCTTTAAGCAAAGTTCTTAGTAAAACCCCTAACGTTCTATTAGTAACTTCAATTTGCCCATCAGTTTGTGGATGACATGAAGTAGAAAATAACAGCTTAGTTCCAATCTTAGACCATAAACTTTTCCAAAAATAACTCAAAAACTTAGCATCACGATTTGAAACTATAGAACAAGGAATGTCATGCAATCTAACAACTTCTCTAAAGAACAAATCAGCAATATGCACAACATCATCAGTCGTGTGACATGGAATAAAATGAGCCAATACAGAAAAATGGTCTACAACCACAAAAATTGAATCTCTACCTTTCCTAGTTCTAGGCAATCCAACAATGAAGTCCATAGAAATGTCCTCCCAAGGTGAACTAGGAATAGGTAAGGGCTGGTACAAGCCATGAGGGTGTAATCTAGATTTGGCTTTAGCACAAACAACACAACTTTTGACAAACCTAAGCACATAATTACTCATTTTTTGGCAAATAGTAGTGTTCTTTTAAGCCTCTTAATGTTTTCTCTAACCCTCTATGTCCTCTTGATTCAGGAACCTCTTTAGCTACAAGCCTACGAATACTAGATGAAGGTATGCATAATTTTCCAGCTTTAAATAAATAACCATCATCAATAAAGTAGGATTCAACTTCTCTCCTAGGCATGCAATTCTTATAAATTTCAGCAAAGTGAGGATCACTAGCATACAATTCCTTAATCATTGCAAATCCAAGGATTTTCACATCACTTTGGTTCAAGAGAACGTACCTGCGAGAAAGGGCGTCAGCTACCACATTCTCTTTGCCTTTCTTATGCTTTACAACATAAGGAAAGGTCTCCATGAATTCAACCCATGTTGCATGTCCCCTTCTGAGTCTGGATTGGCCCTTTAACTACTTCAAGGCCTCATGATCAGAATGAATTACAAACTCCTTAGGCCACAAATAATGAGACCAAGTTTTCAAAGCCCAATTAAAGCATAAAGTTCTTTATTATATGTAGGGTAATTCAACTCAGCCCCATTAAGCTTTTCACTGAAATAAGCTATGGGTTTCTTGTCTTGCAAGAGGACGCCTACTATGCCATGGTCTGTTGCGTCCACCTCAACCTTGAATGCTTTGGAGAAATCAGGGAGCTGGAGCACCGGGGCATTGCACAACCTGTCCTTCAATGTGTTGAAGGTGTTCTCTTGTTGCTCTCTCCATTTGAATGATGTATCCTTCTTTATAAACTCATGAAGAGGGGATGCAATTGTACTAAAATCACGCACAAACCGTCTATAGAAGCCAACCAAGCCGAGAAATGAGTGCACCATTGTAGTCGTTGTCGGTTGTGGCCACTCCTTGATAGCCTTGATTTTGTCTTCATCTACCTTCAATCCACCTTTAGACACAACAAAACCAAGAAAAACAGTAGACTCCCAGCAAAAAGAACACTTCTTTAAATTAACATAAAGATTTTCTAATCTCAAAGTGTCCAAAATAACCCTAAGATGATCTACATGTTCATGCAATGTTTTGCTATAAACTAAGATATAATCAAAGTACACTACAACAAATTTTCCTAAGTATCTTCTTAGAACATGGTTCATAAGCCTCATGAAATTACTAGGTGCATTAGTTAATCCAAAAGGCATTACTAACCATTCATATAAACCATACTTAGTCTTAAAAGAAGTTTTCCACTCATCCCCTTCCCTCATTCTAATTTGATGGTACCCACTTCCTAAATCAATTTTTGAAAAGAAATTAGCACCATGCAATTCATCAAGTATATCATCTAATCTAAGAATGGGATGGCGGTACTCAACGGTTATTTGGTTGATCGCCCTGCAATCAACACACATTCTCCAAGTGCCATTCTCCAAATTGCCTTTGAAGCTCATTAGTTTCCTCTTGACTTGCTCTATATGCTGCACGATTTGGTAAACAAGCTCTAGGCAACAAATCAATTTGATGCTCAATGCCTCTTATTGGTGGAAGGCCATGTGGCAACTCTTCAAGCATAACATCTTCAAATTCCTGTAAAACATCCTGAATACACTTTGGAAGATGAGAGATGTCTTGACTTATAATTAGTATTTCTTTCCTCATAAGAAGAAAGCAAAAAGAAGTAGGGAAGGAAGTACTAGGTTGTGCTATTAGGGAGCGCTTCTCTACACTGCCTTTTAAGCCGATTTTTGGCTCCTTCTGCAGGCATTTTTCTTCCTGTATTGTAGCTCTTTGAATTTCTGAATTGCTCCCAAAATTTAAGCCAGAACGCCCGAGTATTAGGGAGCGCTGTCTGAAGTAGAGCTCGACACTATTGACGTTTGGGGGACTGTTTCTCGGCTTTTTTTGTCCCATTCAGTAGCTCCACTTGTGCATGATGTTGTCGTAAAATTTGAGCCAGAACGCCCGGGTGGAGAGTGGGAAACGCAGGTGTGGTTTGTTTCTGCGCCGGGCGCCAAGCGGTGCGCCGAAACTTTGGCCTTTGCGTCGGCCTCCTCCTTCTCTTCCGTGGCACGCCTAAGTGCCCTAGTTTGTTCTCGTTGTAACTGGTCTTGTAAAACTTGTTGGGCGACAATGGTAGAAGAGACACTGTCCTCCCGTCATAGTTAAACGAATATGTATTAAGCATGCCATCATAAATAACTCTCCTATCGAATAACCAAGGTCTACCTAACAAGATATGAGTGCATTCCATGTTTGCCACATCACACATGATATCATCAACATAATTACCAATGGTAACATGAACTAAGCACTGATGAGTAACAAGATTAGAACGATCCAAATCATTTATGCCATTGAGACCATAACTTGTAGCCCTAGGTTGAGTTTTTTATTGTAAGTGATCAACTACTTTAGCATTAATAATGTTACAACAGCTAACACTATCAATTATTATGCATAACACTTGTTTCTTCACAGTACACCTAGTATAAAAATAGTTTCCCTTTGATCTAGCCTAGGTGTTTCTTATAAAGTAAGAGTACGCATGGTTACCAAGGTTAATGGTTGTTCAGTGCAATCTGGTTCTATGGCCTGCACGTCCTCCTCTTCTTGTCCATTACTCTCCTCCTCCACTTGATTTGGAGGTATTTCTTCATCACTCACATAACCACCATTAGTGGTAAGGAGCACTTGCTCTTGGTTTGGACAATCCTTAGCATAATGACCTCGTCCTTGGCATTTGTAACAAACCTGTCACTTGTCCTTTCCTGCGTTTGAGGTGCATTTGTGGGACGTCTTTGTCCTTGAGAACCTACCGGTTTAGGTGAGCTAAAAGCTCCCTTTTACTGCATACAAGGGTTAGAAGAATAAGAATTGGAATTTGAACTAGAGTTAGGAGTATACTTTTTGGGCGCATTCCAAGCTTCCTTCTTCTTCCTTTGATGTTGCTCATATAGTAGTTGGGATGAATGCACAAATGCATTGGGATCCTTAATTTGTTGCATATCAAATGCGTCTTTAATAGCTTGAATCAGTCCAACCATGAATTGGGTCCTTAAAGACCTTTGGGAATGATGAATTCCAGCCTTGAAGCTCAAAACATCAAGCTCATTGAACTACGCAGTTGGAGACTTGGTTCCTTGTTTGCATGTGACAACTTTAAGACTCATGTACTCGGTGTGTTCTTCTAACACATACTTCTTTCTCATGAAAAACTTCAGCTGGCCCCAAGTTTCAATAGGTGGAAAGGCCTTTCGAACTCTATCTTTCTTCATTCTGAACCACCCATATCTAGCGGTTCCAACAAAGTGAATAACAACAACAACAACAACTTTCTCCCATTCTTCATAGCCCATGTGATCTAGAATGAAGTTTATAGTGTGCTCCCTTTCTAGATACTTCTCCGGATTGAGCTCTCCGCTAAATGGCTCTATCTTGATCTTGATGTCACGTTTGCCAATTTGGGAGACATCCTGATTGGCTTTTGTTTGTTGGCTTGCCTTTGTACTCCATAAGCCGGTGGAATCTCTTCTCCAACCTCAGCTTGATTGTAGAAATCATCAAGGGGAGGATGCCATGGGAGTCTTTCTTCCCCGAGGTAGCCATATGTCACATCATCATAAGTGATACGTGATTGCCTCAGGTTGCTCCTTAGAAACCTCGTATTTAACCCACACGAGTCCCGATCTTTCCTTGTAATCGAATTCCAACCTAAATCATATTTCAAAAGTTAGAAACTTGCGTCACAAGTAACAATGATCTCGAGATTGAATATGAACGAAACTGGTTTGAACACTAGATTAAATCAAAAGGGATAGTTCAATTGGATTGGAAAAACGCTAAATCCAATTGATAAACTAGATTGATCTTTAACAATCAAAACTAGAACTAATCAATTGATCAATTTGAATGAACAAACTGAATTAAACACAAAGAAAAAAGAGAGAATTCGAATGAGATTGGTGAGTATGATGATCGATCAATGGCTGAAAGCAAATAACATTGACACGTGTTTTTGGAGCCCAAGAGATAGATTTAACCAATTTGGGTTTAATCTCTCTCAACCTGATTTTATTAAACTGAAATTGCAAAGTATTTAAAGATAATACAAAAGCTGATCCTTGGAGAGCAAGGCACACACATGGCCAACCCTAAGAAGGGTAAACTCGACCTTTGTCTTGCTTCCAAAGATATAATAAAATAAAGTAGATGCAACTAACTAGATCCCCTATAATTAAATAAATCAAATAAAGATAGGAGAGAGAATAATCAAACCATCTAACAAACCTATGGTCGAATTCTCCAATTATTCTAGCATATAAGCGTCCATAAATAAAATAAACAAATGTAGAAATTTAAACTAAAGATAAGATTCCCATAAGATTTGAAAATCAAACCAGTAAAACCCATTTTTTGGCCATTTTCTGTTGGATTCTGAATTTGATGTAAACTACAAAGTTGTAGAACTTTTAATTATCTATCCAAAGCATACGTAACCGACTTGAGATGAATTTTCTAGCCGAAGTTATGACAAGTTTAATGAGCATTGTTTACCATTTGACGGACTTCTTACTTTCCGAACTTTTGTGACTTGATTCTCTTCCTTGCTGGCCTTGGACGCCATTGATGGATATTTGGAAGAGATAGTTTCAAGTCCTTAAAGTTAGTACTTGAATGCCCGAGATCTTGGAAAAGGTCTTGGTATTGGCCTCTTAGAAACCTTCTTTGCAAGCGTATTAAAACAAGTCGATTAACCGATAAACCGTACCGAGTTTCACGGTTAACCGATAACGAACGGTACGGTTATGTGTTGAAAGGGTTTCTTGACAACAAATAAATTTATAATCAAGACCCCGCTGAGTACAGGGAGGTCAGGTTCGTCCATGAGAATTAGAAATATCTAAATCTAGTTATTAATCCTAACAAAATAAAACAAAACAAAGCAAAACACACGCAGCAGGTGCTCGGCACCGACCCACACCAGGTCGTCACCGACCTACGATTCGACACAAAATGCAGGAGAACACCGGAAAGGATTGGGAGCGCGGCACCGACCTAAAAGGGGTCGTAACTGACCTATCCGGGTAACAAATAAACTTCGAAAAATCAAATTAAAAGAGATCTAGAGCAAAGGATTCACCACAACAAGCTATGCATGCAAACATGAATCAAAATCAACCCATAGTAATCTCATGAATGACTTTCGCCATGAATAATCAAGTAAAATCTCAACTTTCATAAAGATCTAAACTTGCAACCCTACTTGTTTTCTAAAGGTTTTAACTTTCGTTTCAACCTAATTATTATCAAAATTCACAATTTAATCTTTCAATTCAATCATAAACATGAACATGCCTCAACTTTCATCAAGGAATTAATAGCAACAAGAGGATAAAGGATAGAGATTAAAAGAGATGGTTTATCCAAAGATTCATGCTTGAATCATGCACAACTCGTCGAGTTTCACCCCAACCCTAGAAAAATAGACTACTCACGATCCATGGCACAATCAACAATCGTAAATAAAAGAGAAGACATAATTCAAAACCAAACAAACTTTAATTAAAAAGACAACTTACAAAATCTCAAGCAAACCTCCAAGCTCCCAAAAATTGTCCAAGAGCTTGGAATCAAAGTTAACCTAGAAAACAGACTTGCAACTTGTTCCGTCTCTCCAAAATAACGTCTCTCCAAAAAGCCCTCCTAAGCATTCCCCTCTAAAATTAACCCTAAAAGAACCTTATATAGTAGTGAGAATATATCCATAAGGAAACTAAATTCTATCTTAAAAAGGCCCATAAATAAAACATTTACTAAAACCTAACTTAAGGCGCAAGTTTTAATCTCGCAATGCACGGAGGTGGTCGTCTCCGACCTAGACAGAACTTGTTCTCTTCACTTCTTCGCTCAAAACTTGCTCCAAAGCTTGGTTCTTCTTCAATGTTCCTTCTTTAATCGCTCTTGGCCTTCTAAGACTTCCTTTAGCTCCTTCTTAAAGCACCTTGATCTTGAAATCTTCACCTTGGGTTCATCAAACCTTCAAATGCAATCGACTCTTCGTCCTTCTATCAACATCACCACAAGACAACTCTAACGCCACCTCCTAGAAATCTTGAAAAACCGGGATATCTCCTCCTCAATGCTTCAAACACCTACAAAACACCATCAAAGCTTATGTAGACTCCATATCTTAAGATAATATGAAAACCTACACAAACGACTCAAGACAACACAATAAACCTAGAAAAGACTCAATCCTAGCTAGAAAACTACCCACAAAAACCAACTAAAAAGTACGACATCAAAATACCTCATACTTAGACTTGCTTGTCCTCAGGCAATCACTTAACATGCATCAATACCAATAAACAAAACTCAAGAATCACCTTTATAGAAAAAGAAGCACAAGTAGAATAGTGAGCAAACAACTTCCACGTCCTAGCACACATGAACATTCTAAGCAATCACAATCCAACCTCACCAAGGAATGTATTTCACTCAACTCTCAAAGTGTTTAGGGTATAGCAATAAACACTCGACTCGAATTCCAAACACAAAACCGCAGATTCAATGGAACTTATATAAACAAACTCTCCACCGAAGAAGTCAAAACAAGTGAAATCATCAAATGAACTCGGGGGGCTCAATGAAAACTTCAAAGAAGTCTTCATTCGGCCGGGTTGTAATGGGGCTTTGTAATAACAAAGGGTGTGGAAATATTTTGGCCTTGTGGTGCTAACTAATCCGGGAATCAAAACTCCTAGACTACACATCACTTAACCAACATTCTTTCCTCTTCTTTCAATCACCAAACACTTAAGGCTTTTCAATGCGCTTCCCTTTTCACCTATCATCAATGTCTTTCTTCTATTCTTCGAAGGCTTTGGACTCTTATACTTATTACATGACTTTCCTCATTTTTTGTGGGGGGTCCGCATCGACCTTCTTTGGGTCGGTTACGACCTGCATATGTGCACTTCGAGCCCAAAACACTTCATACTTATGATTTTTCAAGGACACCACTCTTTATGTACCTTCCACAATCACTTTGTTCTAACCCAATCAAACCATAACAATCTTCAACAATTTCTTCTAAGTCCTAATTCCCGGATCAAAGGGGTCAAGCTTATCATGGCTAGGGAATTTTTTTGGAGCTAGAAATAGGCTTTAAGCTCAAAATAAGGGGCTACAAACAGAGGGATCATGTATAGGTAGGAAAAGGAATATAATAGGCTTATAAAATAAGTTCAAAATCATTTGATTTGATCAAGTAATGAGCATATCTCCATTGGTCTCAAGTTTTAAAATAACCATGCCATTGTCAATTGGTATATTGCATTTGGAAGAGTAATTCACACATGAAAGAGAAAGGAGTAAGAATGTACATCCTTTATAGGCCAAAAATATATCTCACTTAGGTTCAATCTTTGTTGGATTGCTTTCACTTAGAAATATGCATGCTCAATATCCATTATAAGCTCAAAATTCAAAAAGCAAGATCATGGTTTAGGCAATTCTTAAAGCATGTCAAAGGATTTACATGATGATGCAAGCAATTTCCATCTTAAAACATCTAAGGAATAGGACATTTATCCATCTAAAATCAAAAAAGAAAAAGACTCAAAACAAGACTCAAACAATGCTAAACACACACATCAATCAAAACACAGAACAACACATGACTCAAACAAGTAATCTCCCAAACCACCCCATACTTAAACATCAATGTCCCCATTGATTAAGAAAGTAAAGAGAAAGGAAAGAGAAACTAACTTGGACATTTTGAAGCATTGACAAAGGAGGAGAATCATTCTTGAGGAGGGTGAGGAGGTGGTGGCGCTTGGAAGAGTTGTTGCGCCAACCAATGGTTGTAATCCGCTTGAGCATTCCATCTTGCAACATCTTGCTTGTGATCTTCATAGTACTCAATGCGGAAGTACTTAAGCTCATGTTGGTGGTTGACAAACTGATTGTGCTGGTGGTTGAGCGCCACCATAAAGATGGTGTTGGTGAAGCATAAGGGCGTCCATCTTAGCCGAGAGAAGGGAGATATCGGGATTGCCACCCGAACTTGAACCGGTATGATATGTGCCTTGTCCTTGAAAATGAGAGCCGCCGGACCCATCAAAGCCGTAGGGGTGAGAATAGTAGGGGACCATGTCGGTTTGAGGTCCCATTGTGAAGTCCATAGGGTCGGCACCATGCTGATTGTGGTTGGTACCGCCCCCTGGTTGGTCGTCACCGACTCCATGTTGGTCATCTCCGACCTTCTGTGGGTCGTCTCCGACCTCCTGTGGGTCTCCTCCAAACCCCCCTGTGTTTGTTCCCTTGCGTTGTGGTGTATTTCGGCCCTCTTGTTCCCTTTTCGACGCCTCGGGTCCCTACAAAAATTTAGTGGAGATGCAAGACAAGAATCCTAGCTACTCTAAACTATTGAAAATAAAATAAACTAAGCTAAGAAGTCTAAAAACGAATAGAAAAAGAAAAAGCGGGTTGCCTCCCGTAAGCGCTTTGTTTAACGTCCTTAGCTAGACGTGGAGTACCTCCGCTTTAGTCAGGGCTGCTGCCATCCAGCATGGAAGGGATCATAAGAAACCCCATACTTAGCATGAAAACCATCATAACTTCTCTCCAAAATATTTGGTCCTCGATCATCCACAAGAATGCTCGGTAATCCTACAACAGGGTTAGTAAAATCCGAGAAACAAGGAGGTTTTGACTCCTTCATATGACTAACAGTAGGATTTAATGTAGAACCAGGACAAGAGAAAAGATTATGCCCAGAATTGATTGGATAAGAACAAGAAAACTCACTTGGATCATTCGGGAATTGGCTCGTTACCGAGGTGTAGGGGGTCATTGACGACCCTGCAGAATGTGTCAAATCTTTGTCAACGGGTGTGAATCCACCTCCAACATCGTTCTTCTTTAGAAGAGGGTCGTTACTGACCCAGGGTGGGTCGGTAGGCTCCTCAATACTACAACTAGCCACTTCATTCACGACCGGATTGAATTGAAATTCGACCTTCTCTTCCCCAATATCAAACGAGAGAAGTCCCTTCCTAACATCTACACGTGCTCCTGCAGTGGCTAAGAATGGTCTGCCTAGAATGATTGACACCACAGGGTCTTCAGGCATATCTAGCACAATGAAGTCATTGGGAACAAAATATTTTCCAACTTGGATAGGAACGTCATCAACGACTCCAGTTGATTTTACACAAGAGCCATTTGCCATATAGAGATTCATATCAACGGGCTCTAGTGGTCCCATGTTTGTTTTGGACCATATAGAAAGAGTTAGAAGACTAGCACTTGCACCAACGTCATATAAGGCTTTAAAGCGATGGGAACCTATGCCAATAGTAATTGCAAATTTACCCGGATCACCGAGTTTCTCCGGGAGCTCTAGAGATCGCACCTCATCGGTTAGTTCGGACATCGACCGCTTCTTTGCCAAGATCTCTTTATGAAATTTGGTATAAGCTGGCATCTCATTCAAGGCTTCGGCAAAAGGAATAGTGATGTTAAGCCCTTGAAGAACCTGCACAAAACGCTTGAATTTGCCTTTCGTGGAATCTTTAGCCTTCTTGGATGGGAAAGGAAGCACCCTTGTTGTTGATGTAGAAGGAACGGATGGGAGCATTCCGGGAAGAGGGTCGACCACGACCTGAGTGGGGTCGGTGACAATCCTGTCTGTAGTGGGGAGAGGGTCGTTCACGACCCTTGGTGGGTCGGTGACGACCTCCTATGAGTTCGGCCGGTCCTCATCGTCCGCCGCCTTCTTGCCTGTTTCTCGATCCGGCAACTTCTTTCCGCTTCTCAGATGGATTGCAGCAATTTGACCTCTCGGATTCTCATCAGAATGACTCGGTAATCGCCCTTGAGGTCGTGGAATTTGGGCCGCTAAGTCACCGAGTTGAGAATTCACATTCTTCCTCCAAGCTTCAAAGTCTCCTAGTTGATTTTGCACTCCTTTAAGATTGGTTCGGATGCCATTCATTCCTTCAAGGAGTCCTTGTTCCCAAGTTGGTGGCTCTTGAAAACCGGGAGGTCTATAGGGAGGGCTCTTTGCTCTTGTGGTGGTGCTTGAAAACCTTGACCGTAGCCATTGGTGTTCCATTGAGGAAAATTGTTGTTGTTCCTCCCTGGATAAGCATTGTTTTGGCCTCGGAAAGGCCCTCGCATATAATTTGCCTCTGCATAAGCCTCAGCGGCTCGGAATTGTTCCACGTTCATGCAAGAAGAGGTAGGATGAGCATGGGAACCACATTCTTGACAATGTTGAGTGGTGGACTTGTAGTGGCTTACTTGCTTCTTGAGCCGGTTTATCTCATCTTGCATAAATTGAAACCTCACATCTTGATCAATTAGTTCCGCATTAGGATCATAAAGTCTCTTCTGTTGAACCTTGATGGCTTGTTGGGTGCCATACATTGCATCATAGTTGGTGAGTTTGTCCAATAAGGCCCAAGCTTAATCGGGATCCATCTCAATGAACCCATAATCTGTGTGGAGGTTGATTCGATCTTTTATAGCGGCATTAATTCCCTGGAAGAAAATCTCTTGAAGCACATAAGGAGGTTGTCCATGCGTCGGACATTGCCGAAGAAGTTCTTTAAACCGCTCCCAAGTTTCCACAAAAGTCTCATTGGGAAGTTGATGATAAGAAGTGATGCGCTTTCTTAGCTCTGTAGCCTTAATCGGCGGAAAGAACTTTGTTAGAAACTGATCATGTAGAGCCTTCCATGTAGTAATCGACCTGGAGGGTAAACTTTCAAGCCAAGTAAGAGCCTTTCCGGCCAAAGACCATTTGAATGCTTTCAAAAGCACATATTCAAGCGATACATCATCAACGGCAATGGTGTCACAGACGTTAGTGAAGTTCTTGATGTGCTCCATAGGGCACTCGGTGGGTTTGCCTTCAAATTGAGACCTCTTAATGAGAGTGATGAGGTGTGACTTTATCTCAAAAGCGTGCTCGATAGCAGGGAGCACAATAGCAGATTCGAGAACTTTGAATTCAGGATGCATGTACTGCTTTGCATTACGCGGAATAGCATTGAGTTGTTCCTGAAGACGGGCAGCAACCTCTCTTTCCCTCTGTGCAACATCTCTCTCTCTCTTTGTGCAACAACAGTTTGAGCATCACGCTCTCTTTGTAAGGTCCTCAACATCTGGCGGAGATCAGCCATCTGGCGAGCAAGGTCCTCAGCATCGGCCATTGCTCTTCGTTCTCTTAGCCTGCGGTGAAGGGTTCTCTAAAGTTCGGAATCAAAAGGAAAAAGGTCGACTCCCCTTCGCGAACTAGAGGGCATGAACCTGCACACACAATCACGAGAAAATGAATTAGTAAACACAAATAAATTACTAGACAAAGAAACAAAACTAACTCTCCGGCAACAACGCCAATTTCTTGAAAGGGTTTCTTGACAACAAATAAATTTATAATCAAGACCCCGTTGAGTACAGGGAGGTGAGGTTCGTCCACGGGAATTATAAGTATCTAAATCTAGTTATTAATCCTAACAAAATAAAACAAAACAAAACAAAGCAAAACACACGCAGCAGGTGCTCGGCACCGACCCACACCAGGTCATCACCGACCTACGACTCGACACAAAACGAAGGAGAAAACCGGAAAGGACTGGGAGCGTGGCACCGACCTAAAAGGGGTCGTAACCGACCTATCCGGGTAACAAATAAACTACGAAAAATTAAATTAAAAGAGATCTAGAGCAAAGGATTCACCACAACAAACTATGCATGCAAACATGAATCAAAATCAACCCATAGTAATCTCATGAATGACTTTCGCCATGAATAATCAAGTAAAAATCTCAACTTTCATAAAGATCTAAACTTGCAACCCTACTTGTTTTCTAAAGGTTTTAACTTTCGTTTCAACCTAATTATTATCCAAATTCACAATTTAATCTTTCGATTCAATCATAAACATGAACATGCCTCAAATTTTATCAAGGAATTAATAGCAACAAGAGGATAAAGGATAGAGATTAAAAGAGATGGTTTATCCAAAGATTCATGCTTTAATCATGCACAACTCGTTGGGTTTCACCCCAACCCTAGAAAAATAGACTACTCACGATCCATGGCACAATCAACAATCATAAATAAAAGAGAAGACATAATTTAAAACCAAACAAACTTCAATTAAAACAACAACTTACAAAATCTCAAGCAAACCTCCAAGTCTCCCAAAAATTGTCCAAGAGCTTGGAATCAAAGTTAACCTAGAAAACAGACTTGCAACTTGTTCCGTCTCTCCAAAATAACGTCTCTCCAAAAAGCCATTATAAGCGTTCCCCTCTAAAATTAACCCTAAAATAACCTTATATAGTAGTGGGAATATATCCATAAGGAAACTAAATTCTATCTTAAAAAGGCCCATAAATACAACATTTACTAAAACCTAACTTAAGGCGCAAGTTTTAATCTCGCAATGCACGGAGGTGGTCGTCTCCGACATAGACAACACTTGTTTTCTTCACTTCTTCGCTCAAAACTTGCTCCAAAGCTTGGTTCTTCTTCAATGTTCCTTCTTTAATCGCTCTTGGACTTCTAAGACATCCTTTAGCTCCTTCTTAAAGCACCTTGATCTTGAAATCTTCACCTTGGATTCATCAAACCTTCAAATGCAATCGCCTCTTCGTCCTTCTATCAACATCACCACAAGACAACTCTAACGCAACCTCCTAGAAAGCTTGAAAAATTGGGATATCTCCTCCTCAACGCTTCAAACACCTACAAAATACCATCAAATCTTATGTAGACTCCATATCTTAAGATAATATGAAAACCTACACAAACGACTCAAGACAACACAATAAACCTAGAAAAGACTCAATCCTAGCTAGAAAACTACCCACAAAAACCAACTAAAAAGTACGACATCATTATGGTTATTGAAATTTACTAACCGAAGTACCGATTAACCGATGTCCTGTTAACCGAAACTCCGGTTAACCGACCGTGCCCACCCTTAGCTGGGGTAGATCACTTCTTTTGCACTTCTTTTTTGATTTATGCAGAAACTACTCTTGTGCTAGAATAAACAAAGCAATGCAAGTAATGCAAATAACAAAGTGCAGAAACCGAATGAATTTTTTTTATTCTAAGTGACTTTTTCTACCAATGAAACCAACTATAAACCATATTAACAAAGAAGAAAAGGGTAGGTCGAATTTATAGGATACAACACAAACATCAGCAAGTATCAATCAAGCATTATGAATCTCAATCAATCTGGCAATATGAATGAAAAACTCATAAAACTATAGGACAAACAAATGCTAATCTAGATTGAATATAAACTCAACCAATCAACCCTAAACATGCAACAAATCCCTTAAATATCTCCTAGTTGGTTAATTACATGGGGCACAAGCAATCAACAAGGGGAGATTAGGGTTAGGGCTCTCGGCTGAGATTAGGGTTTTTGGGTGGCGGTGGCGATTTGGTTTGTTGGTGGTCCGATTGGAACGGAGGTGGTAGGGTTAGAATGGTTGTGCAATGGAGGGTGGTGCGGTGGTGGTTAGCGACACCAGAAGTGGTGGCGCGGGTGGTGTCTCGTGGTGGAGGTTGCGGATTTATGGTGGTTTTGTAGAGAAAAATCAGCTTTGGTCTCAAAGTGTGTAGAATATGGTAAAGGTATAAACTTTAAGGCTAAAAACCGAATTAATCAACTAGAAAGTAAATTGAGGAAATAAAATATTACTTGGCGAGACGCCGGATGAATGATACCACTTGATACGTGATTGCCTCGGAATGCTCCTTAGAAACCTCGTATATAACCCACACAAGTCCCGATCTTGCCTAGTAACCTTGTTCAAACCTGAAATTGCTCTCAAAGTGAGTAACTTGTTGCATAAGTAACCAAAACTGAAACGATTAGAGAATGAATGGAACGTGTTGGATAAATTGAAAGATTCAACTTTGATAGTTCAATTGGATTAACGCTCTAATGCTAAATCCAATTGATTAACTAGAATGATCTTTAACAATCAATTCTAGAACAATCTCAATTGAGTAAATCAATCAACGAAACTTAAACAAACACAAGAGAGATATCGAAAGATGGAGATCGCAGATTGAGATGATGTTGTTGATCAATCGAATGCAATTGCAAGCATAAGCATATCAAGTGGAAACTAACCTAACAAACTATAAAAGATAATAAAAGATAGGAGAGAGAATAATCAACCATCTAACAAACCTATGGTCGAAATTCTCCAATTATTTTAGCATAAAAAAATCCATAAATAAAGATAGAAATTTTAAGTAAAGATAAGATTCCCGTCAGATTTGAACAACTCTTAGTAAAACCCATTTTTTGGCCCTTTAATGTTGGATTCTGAATTTGATGTAAACTACAACGTTGTAGAACTTTGGATTATCTTTCCAACACATAATGTTTTTGAGATGAATTTTGTATCCGAAGTTATGACCAGTTTACTGAGCATTGTTTTCCATTTGACAAACTTCTTACTTTCCAAACTTTTGTGACTTGATTCTCTTCCTTGCTGGCCTTGAACACCATGGATGGATATTTTGAAGAGATGGTTTCAAGTCCTTGAAGTTATCCTTGTACTTGAATGCCCGAGATCTTGGAAAAGGTCTTGGTATTGGCCTTTTAGAAACCTTCTTTGCAAGCGTATTCTTCATGGTCCTTTGATCGCTATCAATAAGGATTGATGTATTGTTGTTGTTGATGATGAGTGGCTTGAGGAAACCGTGTCGATTGCTGAGTATAGAGTTGTTAATGTATAATCGGCGGCTGCCTCGTCCCATTGCCTCTTCCTCTACCTCGACTGCCATTGGGAGAATATTGGCCAGGTAGATCATTCTCTCTATTGTGCTAGCAAGCATATCATGCTTTTCATCTTCTACATGTTGTTTGCCTTTGATGCTAGCTGAGGCATTATTCGGGTCACCGAAAAGTTGAATTGCAGGGGCAACTATTTGACTTGCTTGAGAAGCTTCTATTAATGTTGCAAGTTGCTCCTCAATACGCTGCATTCTTGGATTCAATGTCGTTGTTGCAACTTCGAGAGCTCGTTGTTGCCCATCTCTTATGCTCTCACTAATGGAAAACCTAATGAAATCGATTGCCTCCTTAGTGAGATTCAATTCAGCCGGGTTAGGCTCAGTTGGGATCACCATTGTATCATGAAAACAAGCAAAAAAACGAGAGAGTAGTGTGTTCCAAAAGCAAACCGAACAAGCAATACCACACCTTAATCAAGCCAAAACATGCCTCAAAGCAATCCAATCAACTAATTAAGCAAGCAAGGACAGATACAAGGTAGGCTATGTGACTTTTATTTTGTCACTTGTTTTTCTTCAAAGTGATTACCAACTACTTTTCTAGCAAGCAATCACTAGGGGTGAATGTGGCTTGAAACTAGCTGGGGTAGATCACTTCTTTTTCACCTTTTTTTTATTTATGCACAAACCACTCTTGTTCTAGAACAACAAATCAAAGCAATGCAAAGAACAAAAGGGCAGAAACGAACTGATTTTTTTATACTAAGTGATTTTTACTACCAATGAAACCAACTATAAGCCAAATTGAAGAATAGGTTATGGTCAAATTTTTGGGAAGCAATGACAAAAATCAGCAAATATTTAAACAAGCTATATGAATCTCTATCAATCATGCAATATGAATGAAAAACTCATAAAATTGTGGGAAAACAAATGCTAATCTTAAATTGCAAATAAACTCAACCAATTAACCACAAACATACAACAAATCCCTTAAATATCTCCTAGGTAGTTAATTACTTGGGGGCAAGCAATCAACAAAATTAGGGTTAGGGTTTCGAGTGTGGGGGTGGCGATTTAGTGTTTGTGGTGGTCCGATGACAACGGGGGTGGTGGGGTTGTGATCGGACGGTGGTGGTGGTTAGGTAGAAAATTCAACCTTTAAGGCTAAAAACTTAATTAATCAAGTAGATAGAAAATTGAGGAAAGAAAATATTACTTGGCGAGACGCTGGATGAATGATACCAATTGATATGTGATTGCCTCGGATTGCTCCTTAGAAACCTCGTATGTAACCCACAGAAGTCCCGATCTTGCCTTGTAATCGAATTTTGAACATACAATGCTTTCCAAATTAGTGCCTTGTAGTGCAAGTAACAGAATTGACGAAAAAATGAATGAGACGAAACTGGTCTGGATTATGAAGATAATCAACTCGATAGTTCAAACGGATTGGCTCTAAAGCTAAATCCGAATGATTAACTAAGTTTGATCTTTAACAATCAACTTAGAACAATCTAATTGATCACAAAATAATTCAGATTTGAGAAAAACGAAAGAAAGAGAGATCGAGAGTTTGATGAAGATGATCGATTGAAGGCTGCAAGCAATTAGCGTCACACTTGTTTTTTTTGGAGCCCAAGAGATAGATTAAACCAATTTGGGTTTAATCTCTCTCAAAATGATTTTTATTAATGAAATTGCCAAGTATAAATAGTGAATAATAAGTTGAATCTTGGAGAGCAAGCAAATGATAGGCTATTTTCCTACACCGCAAGTATACGGTTCGGTTGTAGTAATCAAGGTGTCGAACTCAGGGAACTACGTAGTACCAATTGATAGTCAAAATAGGAGATCAAGCCAAATAAATAAGTAAAAGATTTTATTCTTGAATTGAAATGTAAACAAGTAATTGAAAATAACAAGGAATATTACTGGATAAAAGCTTCCAAGGTTAGGATTCCCACAATGATGTTTCAGTAGGATTTAAGTGATGTCTATTTGGATTTCAACTTGAATGCCATTTGAAGGAACTCACTATCTAAAACCAACACAAATCTCTTTTCATAAACTAAGTGAATGTATATAGACTCTATTTGGATTTCAACTTGAATGTCGTTTGAAGGAACTCACTTTAGGGAAAATTAATAACTCCTAAAATGCAATTTTTTCACATTTTTCTGTTTTTATTTCAATTATTTTAAAAATATATAAATATTTATATATATATATATACAAATGCAAATTTAACATGCAACTACATGCATCTAACTAACATGAAACATGTTTCCCTCCCCCAAGTTTAAAATCCACATTGTCCCAATGTAGAAAGTAAAAGTAAGAGAAGAGAAACACTCACAAGGCATCTAATACTGTGGAGGAGGTGGAGGTCCAGGCGGCCATCCTGGAAACTGGAAATTCTGGAGGGTCATCTGAATAGTTGCTAGATTCGCCTCCATAGAATCAAATCGGGCATTCACATTGTTGAATTCGGCATCCATGGAGGTGCGTAGTGCACCAACCTGATCTCTCTGGTTCTCCAACTCTCCATAAATGTCAAACAAGGATGGTGGTTGTGGAGCATATGGATAAATAGGAGGGTCGGGGAAACCAAATCCACCACAAAGAGGTGGATCAACTACATCACCTGAAGAACCCCCAAGCTCAAAATATGGTCGAGCCTCAACAGTCTCTTCTTCCTCATCTTCTTCATCCTCATCTTCTTGACTCCCTTTCTCATTTCGCCTCTTTTTCTTAGGCCGGATGGTAGCTTCGTATAAAGCTTGGCCTTCCTTATGGTCACCATCCCTTGCAAGAAACAACCAGTTTCCCATACTATTGATATTGCAGTGGGATCGGCAAGGGAGACGGACAAGTTTTGGACTGAAGTGAGCATGATAGTAATAATAGTGATTCCCAATTTTCTTTATAAAGTTCATATTAGCAAAGAGGGGAAAGCTAATGGGAGCGGAGTAAGGAAGATGAGGCAAACCATGCAGCGGAGCCTTAACACACTTAGCAATGTGTGTAATAATTGATCCAATGACAATCTTCCCACTCCCTCTGTTACCAACTGACTAAAGGTGGTTGAGCATAAAACCTACTGAGTTGAGAGGTTGTCTAATGAGAGCGCTTTAGAGAAAAACAAGATCTTTGATTGCAAAACCATTCTCACCATCTCCTCTGCCAAATATGGTATGTCCCATGAATCTCTGCATTACACGGATACTGGGGTTACAAATTGTAGTAGCCTTAGTAGAAGTGGGCTTGTAACGGCCAGGATCACTAGAGATCTCATCAAAGAAGCTAGCAGCCTTGAATCCACTTGCATTGTGCTCATGGCTAGGTGCATCCCCCTTGGGGAAACCGAACATCTTGTTGACATCGTCAAAGGAGAATTTATACTGACAGTTCCTCAATTGGTAGGGTGACAATACCGTATCCAGGGCCAGGTGTTTCCTTAGTCTCTATAGTACTCAAGAACTCTAGAGCCAAGATTGGATAGGTATACTCATGGAGAGTGAGAAAGTCGATCCATCCCAATCTCTGAGCCAACTCAACCACATCAAATTTTAAATCGAAGACCTCTAAGGCATTCAAATCAAGAGCTCTTTTTCTTGCAAACATCCTCTTTTTCAAGTCATCAAACCGAGCCTTGTGGTGTGTTTTGGCTAACTGAAAGCCCAAATTCTCTGGAGTGGCGGTGTCTAGGTGTACGCGAGAGCCGGATTGTGAAGCAGAGGCTGCATTTTTCTTGCCTTTGGGAGCCATGTAAAGCAAATGAGTTCCTACGCACAAATAAACAGCAACCCAAACACACCAAACATAATTCGTGTTGTCCCGGCAAGGACAACCAATAACAACAACATTTCAAGTTCTCAACCAAGTCAAATTTCAAGTAGAAAACTCAAAAACCCAAATTTTGTTAGCGCCCAAGTCAAGCAAGAACACAAGGCATATGCATACCACCACATTTAGCAAAACTCTCTCTAATTCTCAACAAGCAAGTTCATATTATCTAATTGAGCACAACAATCCAATAATTGTTCAAAACTATGCCCAAATAGCTAAACAAAAGCAACCCTGGATCTAGCCAAACAAAGGAAAAGGGAGAGATTTTTTACCCAAATCCGGACTCAATAGGCCGTGGTGATTGGAGTGGTGACGCGCAAGCGGATGTGGGTGGCCAGAATGGTGGAGCAGGCGGCCGGAGTTGTGCAAGCGTTGGCTCACGAGCCGCTGCAGGGATGGAGTTCGCGTCTGTTGGAGGTGTGAGTGCTCGTGTAGGCAAGCTCGTTGGTGGTCGGACGTGGAGTGGAGGCCGGACGGCCGTCTTGGTGTAGGCGGGTGGCGGTGCGGGTTTTCTAGTGGCCGGGGTTGGTGAGGCGCGAGAGAGAGATTGGAGGAGTTGGGTGGAACGACGTAGAGAATCAAAAGAGAGGAGAGAGAAGAAGAAAAGGGAGGAAGAAAAGGAAAGATAAAATAATTTTTTTTTATTTTTTTATTTTTTTTTTAAATTTTATGTATGGGATCAGGTCGGGGTAACTGATGCAGTGAAGCCTGCCATGTCTCCAACCGACGTTGATGAGTTGATTCGAGTGCCTTCTGACGGACCAATTACAAGAAGTCGAGCTAAGAAGATTGCTCAAGGCACAACGGCGATCTTGGTTCGATTAGCAGCGGTTATTGAAGAGCCTAGCAAGGCGAAGTGGGTCTCGTGCATTCGACATCAATTGATCCCGGATTTCATGGATTAATTATATGAGGGCTGAAAATCACCATTTCTTTATTTAGAAACATGTATTAATTTGTCTCACTTTAGGGCTGAATTTAGTAAGTGACCGGGTGAGATGAATTGGTATATGGGTCAAAGTCAACCCTTTGACTTGACCATTCTAAATTGAAGAAAATATCTTATTTATTTTATTATGAACAATTTCTATTTATTTTAATAATGTAGAGAAATCAGCCAATAGGCTTATGTTAGTTGGTTGATCTTCTCTCTCCTGGTTGTTAGAGATATTTTTAGTTTGTTAGAGATATTTTGAGTTTGTTAGGATTATTTCTTTAAATAAATAAATCAGCCATGATTTATATTATTTAAGGGAATCTAGTTAGATTTATTTAGGTATTATTATATCTTGGGAAGCAAGCAAAGGAGACCTAATTTCCCTCTCTAGGGCCGACCACTCCTCTCCCTTGCTCCCCAAGTATTAGCTTTTGTATTCTCTATAAATACTTTTCAGTTTCATTAATAAAAATCAGCTTGAGATTAGATAAACCCTAAGAATGGTTTATCTAGTCCCTGGGCTCAAAAATAATTGTGTTTGTGTGCTTGCCATTCGAGATTCACCATCATCATTCGTTCATCACCAGAATTCGAATTCTCTCTCTCTCTTTGTTCTTATTGATTCAAATCAGTTCATTCATTCAAATTGATGAATTGATTAGTTCTGGTTTTGATTGTTAAAGATCAATCTAGTTCATCAATTGGATTTAGCGTTAGAGCCAATCCAATTGAACTATTCCTTTGATTCAACTTTATTTGTTCGAACCAGATTTGTGTCTCTTCAATTTCGAATTTGTCATTACTTGGATCACAAGGAATCTGACTTGAAAGCTATTGTAGGGATTGAATTGATTTGCTGGTAAGACCGGGACTTGTGTGGGTCATATACGAGGTTTCAACGGAGGATTCCGGGGCAATCACGTATCAAGTGGTATCATAATCCAGCGTCTCGCCAAGTAATTGTTTCTTTCCTTAATTTGCTTTCTAATTGATTTGATTCAGTTTTTGATCCTGAAATTCGAACCTTTACCCAAAGCTAGAATTTTTAAGACCCTAATCTGAATTTTTCACCCAACCACCACATAATTCCGCCAACATCACCACCTCGCACCACCACCCTACACCCACATCTGGTGTCTCTCTAGGGCACCGCACCGCACCACTCCCCATCACCGTCCCAGCCTAACCACACCACCACCATCCAAATCGGACACCACAAACCCTAGTTCGCCCAACCTAACCCTTGCGCAAACCCTAACCCTAACCCTAATCTGGCAGCAGCCCTAATCCCAAACCCTAACCCTAGTTGCGAGAAACCCTAGCCCTATTCTCGCAAATCCTAAACCGAAACCCTACCATACCCCAAACCCTAGAACCGAACCCTAAAAACCCTAATCCAGCCGTGAGCTTCCAAACTCTAAATTCCTTAGTTGTTACTTGCCCTCCAAGCAATTACCCAATTAGGAGATTTTTATGGGATTCGTGCATGTTTATTGGCTGAATTGGTTGAGTTGTATTGCAATTTAGATTAGCAATTGTTTTTCCTACAATTTTATGAGTTTTTCATTCATGTTGCATGATTGATTGCGATTCATATTGCTTGATTAATACTTGCTAATTTCTGTCATTGCATCCCATCAATTCGACCTACCCCTTCTTCTTTTGTTAATTTGGCTTCTAGTTGGTTTCATTGGTAGCAAAAGTCACTTAGTTAAAAAAAAAATCAGTTCGTGTATACCCTTTTAATTTCGTCCTTCGCATTGTTGCATTGCTTTGCTTGTTTCTCATTATAGAACAAGAGTAGTTTGTGCATAAAATAAAAAAAAACCAGAAAAGAAAAGTGATCTACCCCAGCTAGTTTTAAGCCACTTTCAACCCTAGTGACTGCTTGCTTAAAAAGATAGCTAAGTAGAAATCACTTTGAAGAAAAAGAGTGACGAAATAAAAGTCACTAAGCCTACCATATTTTATGTCCTTGCATGCTGAATTTTGGCTTTATTAACTTGCATAGAGTCAATTGAGAGATTGCATGTGTTTTAGAGCTCATAGAGGGATTATTTGCATTTCTTGTCTTATTGCATACTTGCCATTTGCTTAAGCTGCATATTTCCTTTAATTATCATTAGTATTCCATACCTACAATATATCTACCCATTTTACTCCCTCAAATCAGCCCAAAAACTGAATTAAGTTGATTGGATTGCTTTGAGGCAAGTTTTGGCTTGATCAAGGTGTGGTATTGCTTGTTGTGATTTGCTTTAGAACACACTACTCTCTCTACTTTCTTGCTTGTTTCAGTAACAATGGTGATTCCATCAGAACCTAACCCAATTGAATTGAACCTCACTAAGGAGGCAATCGACTTCATTAGGTTGTCCATTAGTGATGGTGTACGAGAAGGCCAGGCTCGAGCTGTAGAACTGGCCACGACTGCATTGGCTCCACAAATGAAGCGTTTAGAGGAGCAACTTGCAACGTTGATTGATTCATCTCAAGCAAGTCGTAAGAGCACCCCTGCAGTAGATCTTACAAGTGACCCAAATCAAGCCTCGGGTAGCGACAAAGGCAAGCAACAACTAGTTGATGAAGAGCGTGATGTGCTTGCTAGCTACAACAAAGATAATGATCCCCCGGCTCACTACTCCCCCACAACAGGACGAGGTAGAGGAAGAGGCATTGGTTCGAGGACTCCACCGGTTACTCATCAACAATTCTATAATCAGCCACAAAACCGGTATCCTACAGCCACTCATCAACAATATCAACAATACAACAATTCTTTTGATGATGTGACGCATGGCTATCCCGGGGAAGAAAGGCGCCCATGGCATCCTCCCTTAGATGATTTCTATAACCAAGCTGAGGTTGTAGAGGATATCCCACCAGCTTATGGAGTACAAAGGCCGAACAACAACAACAACGTTAACCAAGCTGTAAATCAGATTGGGAAACGTGATATAAAGATAAAAGATAGAGCCATTCAATGGAGAGCTTAATCCGGAGAAGTATCTAGAGTGGAAACAGGCTACAAATTTCATTCTAGATCACATGGGATATGAAGAATGGGAGAAAGTTGATGTTGTTGTCATCCACTTTAGTGGGACCGCTAGAAATTGGTGGTTTAGAATGAAGGAGGATCGAATTCAAAAGGCCTTAGCACCAATTGAAACTTGGGGCCAACTGAAGTTTGTAATGAGGAAGAAATATGTGCCTGAAGAGCATACCGAGCACATGAGATTGAAAGTTGTAACTTGCAAACAAGGCACCAAGTCTCCAACCGAGTACTTCAATGAGCTAGAGGATCTGAGTTTTAAAGCGGGGATTCATCATTCCCAACGGTCTCTAAGGACCCAATTCATGGCTGGACTGAATCAAAGCATTAAAGACACATTGGAGATTCAACAAATCAAGGATCTCAATGCCTTAGTACATTCAGCCCAACTACTCTATGAGCAACAACAAAGGAAGAAGAAGGAAGCTTGGAATGCACCAAAAAGGTATGTTTCTAATCCTAGTTCAAATTCCAACTCTTATTCTTCTAACCCTTCTATGCAGCAAAAGGGAGCTTCTAGCTCACCTAAACCAACAGGTTTTCAAGGCCAAAGGCGTCCCACCAATGACCTCCAAACCAGCCTAGGGCTCGTGATTTAGTATGCTACAAGTGTCAAGGAAGAGGTCATTATGCCAAGGATTGTCCAAATCTAAAGCAAGTGCTTCTCACCACCAATGGAGGATATGTGAGTGATGAAGGTATACCTCCAAATCAAGTGGAGGAGGACAGCAATGGACAAGAAGAGGAGGACGTAGAGGCCATTGAACCAAATTGCACCGAACAACCTCTCACTTTGGTAAAAATGCGTACTCTTACTTTACAAGAAACACCTAGGCTAGATCAAAGGGAAAACATTTTTCATACTAGGTGTACAGTAAAGAATCAAGTGTTATGCATGATAATTGATAGTGGTAGCTGCTGTAACATTCTTAATGCTAAGGTAGTTGATCACTTGCAATTAAAAACCCAACCTAGGGCTACTAGTTATGGTCTCAATGGAATTATTGATTCAGAAGGTCCTAATCTTGTTACCCATCAGTGTTTAGTCCGTGTTGCTATTGGTACTTTTGTTGATGACATTATGTGTGATGTAGTAAACATGGAATGCACTCATATTTTGTTAGGAAGACCATGGTTATTTGATAGGAGAGTGATTTATGATGGCATGTTAAACACCTATTCCTTTAACTATGATGGGAGGAGAGTTTCTCTTCTACCCTTGTCTCCCCAACAAGTTCTACAGGATCAGGTACGTCGAGATCAAGCTAGGGCACTTAGGCGTGCCAAGGAAGAGAAAGAAGAGGCTGATTCAACGGCCAAAGTTGCGGCCCGGCGTTCGGCGCCCGACGCGTCGACAAAGCCAAGCGGCGTTTCCCAGTCTCCACCCGAGCGTTCTGGCTCAAATTTTGGGACAACATCAAACACAGGTGGAGCTACTGTTTGGGAAGAAAAACGCCGAGATAATGTCCCTAAAACGTCCAAAGTGTCGAGCACCACTACCAGTAGTGCATCTGGGACGAAAACGGGGCTAACTCCCAATCCACTCGAGCATTTTGGCTCAAATTTTGGGAGCACTTCAGAGACTCAGAGAGCTACAAATCTGGAAAACGGACGCCTACAGAAAGAGTAAAAAATCGGCTTGAAAGGCAGTGTAGAAAAGCGCTCTCTTGTGACTCAGTCTAGTATTTCTTTCCCTAACTCTTATTGCTTACTTTTTATGAGGAAAGAGATACTTATTATTAGTCAAGATATTTCACATCTTCCAAAGTGTATACAGGATCTATTACAGGAGTTTCAAGATGTGATTCCTGAAGAGTTGCCAGAAGGCCTTCCACCAATTAGAGGCATTGGGCATCAAATCGATTTGGTGCAACGCTTCTTTACCAAACCGTGCAGCCTATAGAGCAAGTGCAGAGGAGACCGCTGAGCTTCAAAGACAAGTGCAAGATCTCATGGACAAAGGCTATGTGCGTGAATCCCTCAGCCCATGCGCGGTTCCGGTGATTTTGGTGCCAAAGAAGGATGGCACATGGAGAATGTGTGTTGATTGTAGAGCGATCAACCAAATAACAGTTAAGTACCGTCATCCCATTCCTAGATTAGATGATATGCTTGATGAATTGCATGGAGCTAATTTCTTTTCTAAGATTGATTTAAGAAGTGGGTACCATCAAATTAGGATGAGGGAAGGGGATGAATGGAAAACTGCCTTTAAAACGAAGTATGGCTTATATGAATGGTTAGTAATGCCTTTTGGATTAACTAATGCACCTAGTAATTTTATGAGGCTTATGAACCATGTTTTAAGAAGATATTTAGGCAGATTTGTTGTAGTCTACTTTGATGATATCTTAATCTATAGCAAAACCATGCATGAACATGTAGATCATCTTAGGGCTGTTTTGGACACTTTAAGGTTAGAAAAGCTTTATGTTAACTTGAAAAAGTGTTCTTTTTGCTCGGAGTCTACCATTTTTCTTGGTTTTGTTGTGTCTAAAGGTGGATTGAAGGTAGATGAAGACAAGATCAAGGCAATCAAAGAATGGCCCCAGCCGACTACACCAACAATGATCAGATCATTTCTCGGCTTGGCTGGCTTCTACAGGAGATTTGTGCGTGATTTTAGCACAATTGCATCCCCTCTCCACGAGCTTAAAAAGAAGGATACAACCTTTAAATGAGGGAGCAACAAGAGAACGCCTTCAACACTTTGAAGGACAGATTATGCCACGCCCTAGTGCTTCAACTCCCTGACTTCTCCAAGGCATTCGAGATCGAGGTGGACGCTTCTGGACATGGCATAGGAGGCGTGCTCTTGCAAGACAAGAAACCCATTGCTTACTTTAGTGAAAAGCTTAGTGGGACTGAGTTGAATTACCCTACTTATGATAAAGAGTTGTATGCTTTAATTAGGGTTTTGAAAACTTGGTCTTATTATTTGTGGCCTAAAGAGTTTGTAATCCATTCTGATCATGAGGCCTTGAAGTACTTGAAAGGCCAATCCAGACTCAGCAGGCGACATGCAAGATGTGTTGAATTTATGGAGACCTTTCCTTATGTTGTGAAACATAAGAAAGGCAAGGAGAATGTGGTAGCTGACGCCCTTTCTCGGAGGTATGTACTCTTGAACCAATGTGATGTTAAGATCCTTGGATTTGCAATGACTAGGGAATTATATGCTAGTGATCCTCACTTTGCTGAAATCTATAAGAATTGCATGTCTAGGGGTGAAATAGATACCTACTTTATTGATGATGGATACTTGTTTAAAGTTGGAAAATTGTGCATTCCTTCATCTAGTAATCGTAGGCTTCTAACTAAAGAGGTTCATGAATCAAGATGACATAGGGGTTATAAAAGACGTTAGAAGGTTTAAAAGAACACTACTATTGGCCTAAAATGAGTAATTATGTGCTGAGATTTGTCAAGAGTTGTGTTTTTTGTGTTAAAGCTATGTCTAGACTTCACCCCCATGGTTTGTACCAGCCTTTACCTATTCCTAGTTCACCTTGGGAAGACATTTCTATGGATTTCATTGTAGGTTTGCCTAGAACTAGGAAGGGTAGAGATTCTATCTTTGTAGTGGTAGATAGATTTTTCGAAATGGCTCACTTTATTCCATGTCACACGACTGATGATGCTGTGCATATTGTTGATTAGTTCTTTAGGGAAATTGTTAGATTGCATGGCATTCCTTGTTCTAATGTTTCAGATCGTGATGCTAAATTTTTGAGTTACTTTTGGAAGAGTCTATGGTCTAAATTGGGAACTAAATTGCTGTTTTCTACCTCATGTCACCCACAAACTGGTGGGCAAACTGAAGTTACTAATAGAACGTCAGGGGTTTTACTTAGAACTATGCTTAAAGCTAACCTCAAACGTTGGGAAGATGTTTTGCCTTTTGTGGAGTTTGCTTATAACAGGTCAATTCATTCAACCACAAAAATGACCCCTTTTGAGGTTGTTTATGGGCTGAATCCGAGGACACCAATGGACATGACGCCTCAGCCATACAAGGGGAAAGAGAGCTTTGAAGCTAACAAGAGGGTTGAGTTTGTGAAGAAGCTGCATGAGAGGACTAAGATGAATTTGGAGCGAAAATCCTTGAAGTATAAGGCCCATGCTGATAAGGGTCGGAAAGAGGTCATTTTTGAATAAGGAGATCTCGTTTGGGTGCATTTTAGGAAGGAGAGGTTCCCAAATCAAAGGAAGAACAAGTTAGATCAGCGAGGAGATGGACCGTTTGTAAGGCTCGAGAGCTTAGAAGCGTTATCCCATGCCAACCCGAGAACTTCCCAGGAGGTCACACATCCTGGTACTACTCTCGCCCCTGCACGCTTATCTTTTGAGTTCTTTGTCCTCACTCGAACCCAGAAAAGGAAGAGCTCTTGTTGACATGGGGAACACCTCAATCTCTTATAAATTATCGGGGTGTTACAATCTCCCCCACTTAAACACTTGACGTCCTCGTTAAGGCTCAAGGACCGCCCTCCGGGTCGAGTGACCGCCCATCGGGCCAAGCCCACTCGTAACTCGGAGTCGGCTCTGATACCATTTGTAAAGCACGAGGCTTTAGAAGCGCTATCCCATGCCAACCCGAGAACTTCCCACGAGGTCACCCATCCTGGTACTACTCTCGCCCCTGCACGCTTAACTTTTGAGTTCTTTGTCCTCACTCGAACCCAGAAAAGGAAGAGCTCTTGTTGACATGGGGAGCACCTCAATCTTTTATAAATTATCGGGGTGTTACACCGTTCAGAATTCTTAAGCGGATTGGCCCTAATGCTTACCATGTCGACCTGCCTGGTGAGTATAATGTCCATCCGATGTTTAATGTGGCTGATCTATCTCTTTATGTGCCAGATTTTGATTCCGACGTCGAATCAGAGACGATTCGAGCTCAAGAGGAGGAGAATGATGCAGTGAAGCCTGCCATGTCTCCAACCAACGTCGATGAGTTGATTCGAGTGCCTTTTGACGGACCAATTACAACAAGTCGAGCTAAGAAGATTGCTCAAGGCACAACAACGATCTTGGTTCGATTAGCAGCGGTTATTGAAGAGCCTAGCAAGGCGAAGTGGGTGTCGTGCATTCGACATCAATTGAGCTGAATTTAGTAAGTGACCGGGTGAGATGAATTGGTATATGGGTCAAAGTCAACCCTTTAACTTTGCAGCGGAGCCTTAACACACCTAGCAATGTGTGTAATAATTGATCCAATGACAATCTTCCCATTCCCTCTGTTACCAACTGACTAAAGGTGGTTGAGCATAAAACCTACTGAGTTGAGAGGTTGTTTGTTGAGAGCGCTTTAGAGAAAAACAAGATCTTTGATTGCAAAACCATTCTCACCATCTCCTCTGCCAAATATGGTATGTCCCATGAATCTCTGCATTACACGGATACTGGGGTTACAAATTGTAGTAGCCTTAGTAGAAGTGGGCTTGTAACGGCCAGGATCACTAGAGATCTCATCAAAGAAGCTAGCAGCCTTGAATCCACTTGCATTGTGCTCATGGCTAGGTGCATCCCCCTTGGGGAAACCGAACATCTTGTTGACATCGTCAAAGGAGAATTTATACTGACAGTTCCTCAATTGGTAGGGTGACAATACCGTATCCAGGGCCAGGTGTTTCCTTAGTCTCTATAGTACTCAAGAACTCTAGAGCCAAGATTGGATAGGTATACTCATGGAGAGTGAGAAAGTCGATCCATCCCAATCTCTGAGCCAACTCAACCACATCAAATTTCAAACCGAAGACCTCTAAGGCATTCAAATCAAGAGCTCTTTTTCTTGCAAACATCCTCTTTTTCAAGTCATCAAACCGAGCCTTGTGGTGTGTTTTGGCTAACTGAAAGCCCAAATTCTCTGGAGTGGCGGTGTCTAGGTGTACGCGAGAGCCGGATTGTGAAGCAGAGGCTGCGTTTTTCTTGCCTTTGGGAGCGATGTAAAGCAAATGAGTTCCTACGCACAAATAAACAGCAACCCAAACACACCAAACATAATTCGTGTTGTCCCGGCAAGGACAACCAACAACAACAACATTTCAAGTTCTCAACCAAGTCAAATTTCAAGTAGAAAACTCAAAAACCCAAATTTTGTTAGCGCCCAAGTCAAGCAAGAACACAAGGCATATGCATACCACCACATTTAGCAAAACTCTCTCTAATTCTCAACAAGCAAGTTCATATTATCTAATTGAGCACAACAATCCAATAATTGTTCAAAACTATGCCCAAATAGCTAAACAAAAGCAACCCTGGATCTAGCCAAACATAGGAAAAGGGAGAGATTTTTTACCCAAATCCGGACTCAATAGGCCGTGGTGATTGGAGTGGTGACGCGCAAGCGGATGTGGGTGGCCAGAATGGTGGAGCAGGCGGCCGGAGTTGTGCAAGCGTTGGCTCACGAGCCGCTGCAGGGATGGAGTTCGCGTCTGTTGGAGGTGTGAGTGCTCGTGTAGGCAAGCTCGTTGGTGGTCGGACGTGGAGTGGAGGCCAGACGGCCGTCTTGGTGTAGGCGGGTGGCGGTGCGGGTTTTCTAGTGGCCGGGGTTGGTGAGGCGCGAGAGAGAGATTGGAGGAGTTGGGTGGAACGACGTAGAGAATGAAAAGAGAGGAGAGAGGAGAAGAAAAGGGAGGAAGAAAAGGAAAGATAAAATAATTTATTTTTTTATTTTATTTTTTTTTTAAATTTTATGTATGGGATCAGGTCGGGTAACTGATGCAGTGAAGCCTGCCATGTCTCCAACCGACGTTGATGAGTTGATTCGAGTGCCTTCTGACGGACCAATTACAAGAAGTCGAGCTAAGAAGATTGCTCAAGGCACAACGGCGATCTTGGTTCGATTAGCAGCGGTTATTGAAGAGCCTAGCAAGGCAAAGTGGGTCTCGTGCATTCGACATCAATTGATCCCGGATTTCATGGATTAATTATATGAGGGCCGAAAATCACCATTTCTTTATTTAGAAACATGTATTAATTTGTCTCACTTTAGGGCTGAATTTAGTAAGTGACCGGGTGAGATGAATTGGTATATGGGTCAAAGTCAACCCTTTGACTTGACCATTCTAAATTGAAGAAAATATCTTATTTATTTTATTATGAACAATTTCTATTTATTTTAATAATGTAGAGAAATCAGCCAATAGGCTTATGTTAGTTGGTTGATCTTCTCTCTCCTGGTTGTTAGAGATATTTTTAGTTTGTTAGAGATATTTTGAGTTTTTTAGGATTATTTCTTTAAATAAATAAATCAGCCATGATTTATGTTATTTAAGGGAATCTAGTTAGATTTATTTAGATATTATTATATCTTGGGAAGCAAGCAAAGGAGACCTAATTTCCCTCTCTAGGGCCGACCACTCCTCTCCCTTGCTCCCCAAGTATTAGCTTTTGTATTCTCTATAAATACTTTTCAGTTTCATTAATAAAAATCAGCTTGAGATTAGATAAACCCTAAGAAAGGTTTATCTAGTCCCTGGGCTCAAAAATAATTGTGTTTGTGTGCTTGCCATTCGAGATTCACCATCATCATTCGTTCATCACCGGAATTCGAATTCTCTGTCTCTCTTCGTTGTTTGATTGATCTAGTTAATTTAGATTGTTCTAGAATTGATTGTTAAAGATCATTCTAGTTAATCAATTGGATTTAGCGATCGAGCCAATCCAATTGAACTATCAAAGTTGACTTCTTCAATTATCCAATTCGACTTCAATCAATCAGTTTCATTCTTTGTGTTACTTGGATCGCAAGTTACTTACTTTGAAAGCTTTTGTAGGATTGAATTGATTTGCTAGCAAGATCGGGATCCTGTGTGGTCAAATACGAGGTTTCTGAGGAGTAATCCGAGGCGATCACGTATCAGTAACTACCCGACCTTATACCCGACCAAGTATCCGGCTGGGTAAACATTACCCGATCTTACACCCGGTCGGGTTTAAGGTCGGGTTGTGCCCTTTTCACTACCCGATCGAGTACCCGATTAGGTACTCAGTCGGGTAATTCTCTGCATAAACTCGTCCAATTTCTTACCCAATTGGGTTCAAAGTTGGGCAACCTAACTAATGCTAATTAACACCATAAATAAAAAATAATAAAGGATTTAGATGAGCAAAGTGTTTAAGTGAAAAAGTTGTGGGAAATAAAAGAGAAAGAAAGGGGAACGAGAAGGTGAAAAAGAAAACAAAAGAGAAAGTTTGGGAAAGTAGTGCATTAAGCTTGGCTTTGGTGTTTTGTTTAGGAATGATTCCTTTTCCCGGATTAGCACAACATGCCAAATATTTATCCCCGCCAAAATTGTCTCACCTTAGCCTTATTACAACCTTATAAAAGACCTCATGATTATTGTTTTTGTACAAAGTCCCACGCGATGGAGATTTAGAACGCTATTACAAGCTTATGGTAGCTATGCTTTCAAAAGATGAGACTAGAGCGAAACACGTCCTATTCAAACACTTGAGGGGGAGCGAAAACACAATTGTCCTATGTGATGTTTAGAACGGATATGTTGGCTTTATCTCTTTGATGTTACAAATGCATGCTATGATTTTGGTTGTCATTCTTTACTTCTATAATTCTCGTCTAGGCTATTGTTAAAATGGATGCATGACTTGCTTGTCTTGTGGGGTGTCGGATTTGATTTCTTACTTGACGACAAGTAAGGTTTAAGATTGGGGGTTGTGATAGCATGCATTTAGACATAGTTTAGGACATGTTTACTTTCATGTTTTTGAGTCTATTAGCTTAGTTTTGAGTTAGTTTTATGTTTGTTTTGTTTGTTTTGTTTGTTTTCTTCGTTCGGTATCTACTCTCCTATTGTGTGGATTTCAGGGTATTTGGGTGGATATTCAAGCATTTTCAAGGATCATGGTTAAAGGAGTGTTTCATGGAGCCTAAGTGATGAAGGACGGAGCATACAAGTGGTTGCTCGGGTGCCAAGATGGAGCAAGAGCGGAAAAATGAACAAAAGTCAGCCCAGGCGAGTACGTGACTAAGTACGTGGCCGGGTTCTCAACTACCCAACCAGGTACGTGACCAGGTTTAAGACCGGGTACTTCAAATAACATCTTTGAGGCTGCATAAACTTACCCGACCGGGTATGTGACCGGGTAGTTACCCGGGTGGTTCCCTGTGTCGCGATTTAGGCCGAGTTTCACTTTGTTTCGTCTATTAAAACATTATAACCCTAGTTTTATTAAAGGATTATTTCTAGCCTCTCTAGGGAGAACCCTAGTTGGAGATTACTTGGAGATTTTTCTAGATATGTTGGATTGGAGTTTTGAATCAATTTGAAGACAATTTGGTATGTTGTTTATTAAATTTGATTTGCTTTCTTTCCATTCCATTTCTAGCTAATTCTCTTATTCTGAGGTTGGTGAACCAAATGATAAAGTAGGTAGATCTGAATTATGATGTTTGGTTGAATGGTAACTTGATTGAAGTTTGAATCCTAGGTTGCTTTATGCCCTATTTGCTGTGCATATAGGATTCTTGTTATAATTTGAGACCAACCGGAGATAATCGTAACAAGATATTGATTTGACAAGTACTGAAAGATGGTTCTGAAAAAGATCCCTAGGTTAAACTAGAGAATTATCTATGTGACAACAATTAAACTTCTCTTGTGTGAATTTACACTATCGTAGTAGTTCTAGAGTTTGGATGATTCTAGCGGAACGTGACAGCGGATGCTAGGTTGTTTACCCCTATTCTCTAAAGAGCTTAAAGGGTCTAAAATTGATTAATCTTACGCGACAAGGATTATTAATTGAGTCTAGGAACATTCACTTATTTTCTAAAAAGAGATTTGTGCCGGTTTTAGATAGTGAGTTCCTTCAAACAACATTAAAGTTGAAATCCAAATAGACATCACTTAAAACCTACTGAAACATCATTGTGGGAATCCTAACCTTGGAACATTTTCTCCACTGATATTCCTTGTTATTTTCGATTACTTGTTTACATTTCAATTCAAGCATAAACCCTTTTTCTTATTTATTTGCTTGATCTACTGAAGCGCTTGTTTTGGTTTCAATTTGTTCTCCTTCTTATGAGATGATCTCTAAGTGCTAGTTCACTACACATCTACGATTCTGAACCCGAGCGTGCTTTTCGTAGAAGAAGAGAGCAAAGAGAAGCTAGAAACCAAGCTATGGAAGGCGATCAGGCAAATGCACAACAACAATTGTTGTTGCAACAACAACAACAACAACAACAACAAATATTGTAGCAACAACAGTTGAATGCTCGACCACCAATGACATTGGGTGATTATGTTTTGCCACACCATCAAGGACCCACGGCTGGTATGGTCCGACCTCCAGTCCAGAATAGGAATTTTGAGTTGAAGCCATCTCTGATTAATATGGTTCAACAGAATAATTTTGGGGGTCTACCATCTGAGAATCCTCACCAACATCTCAACACTTTTCTAGAGCTTATGGATACGGTGAAGATTCATGACGTTTCTAATGACGCGCTTTATTTGCGCGCCTTCTCATTCTCTCTAAGAGACAAGGCTAAAGCTTGGTTCAAGGCCCTGCCTCATGGCACTATTACTACATGGGATGAGTTGGCCAAAGCTTTTCTAACCAAGTATTTCTCGCCTAAGAAGACTGCAGAGATGAGGAATAAAATCAGCTCATTTCAAATGAAGGATGGGGAATCTCTTTATGAAGGTTGGAAGAGGTTCAAGGAGCTCCTATTGTTATATCCTCACCATGGAAAAGACAAGTGGGTGCTTCTTCACACTTTTTACAATGTTGTTGACAATCCCACCAGGCTGCTCATCGATGCCTCATCTGGAGGTACTATTATGAAGATTAATGTTGATGACACTTGGGATCAAATTGAGGATATTGCCTAGCATACTCACTACTATAATGATGCTCGATCTATTACAAGCTCTAAGAGATCAGCTGGGCTCTATGAGGTGGATAAGGATACTCTGTATCAAGTACAGTTTGAAGCCGTGAATCAACATATCAAGAAGTTGAATTGGAAGGTGAATGGGCCTTATAACCAGAATGAAGAAAGCTCTAATCAGGTTGTCTCAAGTGTGATGTGTCAGTTTTGTGGAGCAGTTGATCACATTATATCATCCTGCCAAGTATTTGCTTCTAAGGAGGAGGTGAACTACATGAATAACTTCAATAGGGGGCCTAGGAATGGTCCATATTCTAATTCCTACAACCCCAGTTGGAGAAATCATCCCAATTTCTCTTATGGGAACAATCAGCCACAACAGTGAGCGCCTCCAGGATTTCCACCAAGGGCCCCATTGAACCCGAATCAAGTTGCTCAACCTGCTCAAAAACCAGCTTGGGAGACTGCTATTGAGAGCCGTGCCACTTCTATGAAGACTCTCACTGAAGAAGTAAGAGCCCAAGGAAGAATCTAAAAATTATAGAGCAACAGGTAGCTCAACAAGCTGCCAATGCTCCAAGGCCAACTGGCCAACTTCTTGGACATCCTGAATCCTAAGGGTCAATTGAATGCTCTCACACTTAGGAATGAAAAAGAATTGGAGGATCCAAGGTCTAAGGAACCGAAGAATCAAAGCAGTGAACCCGAAAAGCTTCAAGACGATGGAGAGGAGGAGAAAGAGGATCCTTCCATTCCGCCTCCTCCTTACAAGCCTCCTCTCCCATTCCCACAAAGAAAAGCCAAAGCTCAAATTGAGAAGTAATTCGGGAAGTTCTTAGAAGTGTTGAAGAAACTCTACATCAACATTCCATTCACAGATGCTCTTCAGCAAATGCCAGCTTATGTGAAGTTCCTAAAAGAGATATTATCGAATAAGAGGAAAATTGAGGGTTGTCAAAAGGTGTCCCTTAATCAAGATTGCAACGCCCTTGTTCAAAATAAGTTGCCACCTAAGATTGGAGATCCTGCGAGCTTTTTTGTTTCTGTTGTGATTGGCAATTGTACTTACAACGCGTTATGTGACTTGGGAGCTAGTCTGAGCTTGATTCCTCTTTCCATTTGCAAGAAGCTAGATCTTGGAGAACCTCAACCGGTGGATATGATTCTATTCATGGCTGATAGATCTACTGCATCACCTACAGGTATCCTTGCGGATATCCCTATTCAGGTTGGTAAATTCTATGTACTTGTTGATTTCATTGTTCTTGATATGCAAGCTGATTTTCCCATTCCCATTATACTAGGAAGACCTTTCTTAGCTACTGTTGGAACTCTTATTTATGTAAAAGAGGGTGTTCTTTCTTTTTTCTATTGGGGGGGGGGAGAAAATTGAGTATAATTTCACTAAAGCTATCAAGCAACCTACACTTGAAGATGAGTTGTGCAGGTTAGATGCTATAGATAGGGAAACTCATAGAATAATGATGTTGTGGCCACAAAAGTCCCCATTGAGGGAGTTTTGGGCCACCTTGAGATGTCTACTAGTGAGTTGGAAAGCACCATTGTTGATGTGCTAGAAGTGGATGCTCAAGATGTTGGAGAAGAATCCCCTGTTGCACCTCAGGTGGAGTTGAAGCCTTTTCCATCAACATTGAGGTTTGAATTTCTTGGCTCTAATTCTACATACCCTGTGATAGTAAATGATAGCTTAAGTGATGATGAAACTGCCAAATTGATAAAAGAACTTAAGTTGCATAGAAAAGCCATAGGGTATAACCATTGATGACTTGAAGGGGATCAATCCTTTTTTGTGCATGCATAGAATTTTATTATAAGATGATCACAAGCCTGCTATTGAGCACAAAGATGACTTAACCCCAACATGAAAGAAGTAGTTAGAAAAGAAGTGCTGAAATTGTTAGATGCAGGCATTATTTACTCTATTTTTTATAGTACTTGGGTGAGTCCTGTGCATGTTGTGCCTAAAAAGGGGGGGATGACTATTGTGAAAAATGAAAAGAATGAATTAATTCCAACTAGAACAATCACGGGTGGGCGAATGTGTATCGACTACAAAAAACTTAATCAAGCAACCCAAAAAGATCACTTCCCCCTCCCCTTCATTGACCAAATGCTTGAAAGGTTGGCTAAACATACCCACTTCTTCTATTTCGATAGCTATAGTGGATTTTTCCAAATCCATATACACCCAGATGACTAGGAGAAAACAACTTTCACTTGTCCTTATGGCACTTTTGCCTATAGGAAAATGCCCTTTGGGTTATGTAATGCTCCAACCACCTTTCAATGATGCATGATGTCTATTTTCTATGATTTTATTGAAGACATCATGGAAGTGTTTATGGATGACTTTTCAGTATATGGTACTTCTTTTGATGCTTGTCTAGCTAACCTGTCTAGAATTTTACAACATTGTGAAGAAGCTAACCTTGTACTAAATTGGGAGAAATGCCACTTCATGGTAAGTGAAGAAATTGTTTTTGGCCATATGGTTTCTAACCTTGGAATTGAAGTTGACAGGGCCAAAGTAGAAGTCATTGAAGGAATGCCACCGCAAATATCGGCAAAAGGGGTAAGGAGTTTGTTGGGTCATGTAAGTTTTTATAGGCGTTTCATTAGAGATTTCTCTAAAATTGCCAAACCGCTTACTAACCTGCTCTTGAAATATGTTGAGTTTAATTTTTTCCTAGGAATGTCTAGAATCTTTTAATAGGTTGAAACATGCATTGGTCTCAACTTCGATAATGCAAGCCCCAGATTGGAGTCTCCCATTTGAAGTGATGTGTGATGCAAGCGATTACGCTGTGGGGCTGTGTTGGGACAAAGAAAAGATAAGAAAGTTCATGCTATCTATTATGGTAGTAGATCCCTGGATGAAGCACATGTCAATTAAGGTACAACAGAGAAGGCGCTACTAGCTGTGGTTTTCGCCTTTGAGATATTTTGGTCCTACCTTGTTGGTGCCAAAGTCATTGCCTACACTGATCATGCCGCTGTGAGGTACCTTTTGAGCAAGAAAGATGCTAAGCCAAGGCTGATTCATTGGATTCTGCTTCTCCAGGAATTTGACTTGGAAATTAGAGACAAAAAGAGGACTGAGAATTTGTTGGCTGATCACTTGTCTAGAATGACACAAGAGCAGATGGAGTGCACAAGAGATGATTTGCCCATTGATAATTCATTCCCTGATGATCACCTTTTCAGGATTACTAAAGAACGTCTACAACTCTCTACCTCTACAATGCCATGGTATGCTGACTTTGTGAATTACTTGGTGTGCAATGAAATGCTTGTTGGGTTGTCATTCCAACAAAAGAAGAAATTTTTGTCTGATGTCAAGCATTACTTTTGGAATGATCCCTTCTTATTCAAGAGATGTGTTGATAGATTCTATGGGACCATTCCCACTGTCTTGCAACAACAAATATATACTTTTGGTAGTGCATTATGTGTCTAAATGGGTTGAAGCCATTGCCTCACCAACAAACGACTCTAGAGTGGTGTCCAATTTCTTCAATAAAGTGATCTTTCCAAGGTTTAGGACTCCAAGAGTTGTAATCAGTGATGGTTGATCATTTTATTGAGAAGAAATTTGAGAGTTTGTTGAGCAAGTATGGAGTCACTCACATGATTTCCACCCCTTATCACCCACAAACGAGTGAACAAGTAGAGGTCTCCAACCAAGAGATAAAGGCGATATTGGAGAAAATTGTGTCCCGATCTCGAAAGAATTGGGCGATGAAGCTTGACGATGCTCTTTGGAATTATAGGACAACATTTAAGGCTCCCATTGGCACTACTCCATTCCAATTGATATATGGGAAGTCTTTCCATCTTCCAGTGGAACTTGAACATAAAGCATATTGGCCGACAATCAAATTGTTCAATTGTGACATGAAAGAAGCTGGTGAGAAGAGAATGCTTCAACTACAAGAGCTCGAGGAATTGAGGTTAGATGCCTATGAAAATGCAAGAATCTATAAAGAAAGAATGAAGAGATGGCATGACAAGCATATCGTCTCAAGAGAATTCAAAGAAGGTGATCTTGTTTTGCTATTCAATTCAATACTGAGGCTTACTACATCAGGCATTGTTTTAGGAAGCTCAACCTGCATCTCAGAACAGGTCTTTCTAATGGTCGAGGTAGCCTTTTGAATCATGTCAAACTCATCAACCATTGGGTCCTCTTTGGTCACCTCGGTAGGCTCTCTTCTAACAACTTGTGGGTCGTCCCACTCTATCTCGCCCCTTAAAAATATAGCAGTGCAGTATTCAATTCGGTGCACCTCTGGATGCTCAATAGGCAACTTTGGATTGACCAACTGACAATCTGATCTTCTAGCATCTTATTTTGTGTGGTCAATGCACCTACTTGAGTCTTCAGAAGGTTCACTTCACCTTTAAGATTAGACAAATCTGCTGCATGACTTTTAATCAAGTCTTGGGCTTGTGTAACTCTATCGATAAGATTTTGGAGCGGTGTTGGTGGCAATGTCACCCAACTAGACTTGTGGGAATTTGAAGAGGCCTCATTCACATTCCCCAAGGTTATGTAAATAAATCTAACTAGAGAGGGAAATTAGGTCTCCTTTGCTTGCTTCCCAAGATATAATAATATCTAAATAAATCTAACTAGATTCCCTTAAATAAAATAAATTATGGCTGATTTATTTTTTTAAGGAAATAATCCTAACAAACTCAAAATATCTCTAACAAACTAAAAATATCTCTAACAACCAAGAGAGAGAAGATCAACCAACTAACATAAGCCTATTGGCTGATTTCTCTACATTATTACAATAAATAAAAATCGTTCATAATAAAATAAATAAGATATTTTCTTCAATTTAGAATGGTCAAGTCAAAGGGTTGACTTTGACCCATATACCAATTCATCTCACCCGGTCACTTACTAAATTCAGCCCTAAAGTGAGACAAATTAATACATGTTTCTAAAAAAAGAAATGATGATTTTCGGCCCTCATATAATTAATCCATGGAATCTGGGCTCAATTGATGTCGAATGCACGAGACCCACTTCGCCTTGCTAGGCTCTTCAATAACCGCTGCTAATCGAACCAAGATCATTGTTGTGCCTTGAGCAATCTTCTTATCTCGACTTCTTGTAATTGGTCCGTCAGAAGGCACTCGAATCAACTCATCGACGTCGGTTGGAGACATGGCAGGCTTCACTGTATCATTCCCCTCCACTATAGCTCGAATCGTCTCTAATTCGACGTCGGAATCAAAATCTGGCACATAAAGAGATAGATCAGCCACATTAAACGTTGGATGGACATTATACTCACCAGGCAAGTTGACATGGTAAGCATTAGGGCCGATCTGCTTAAGAATTCTGAACGGTCCATCTCCTCGCTGATCTAACTTGTTCTTCCTTTGATTTGGGAACCTCTCCTTCCTAAAATGCACCCAAACGAGATCTCCTTCTTCAAAGATGACCTGTTTCCAACCCTTATCAGCATGGGCCTTATACTTCAAGGATTTTCGCTCCAAATGCATCTTAGTCCTCTCATGCAGCTTCTTCACAAACTCAGCCCTCTTGTTAGCTTCAAAGCTCTCTTTTCCCTTGTACGACTGAGGCGTCATGTCCACTGGTGTCCTCGGATTGAGCCCATAAACAACCTCAAACGGGGTCATTTTTGTGGCTGAATGGATTGACCTGTTATAAGCAAACTCCACAAAAGGCAAAACATCTTCCCAACGTTTGAGGTTAGCTTTAAGCATAGTTCTAAGTAAAACCCCTGACGTTCTATTAGTAACTTCAGTTTGCCCACCAGTTTGTGGGTGACATGAGGTAGAAAACAGCAATTTAGTTCCCAATTTAGACCATAGACTCTTCCAAAAGTAACTCAAAAATTTAGCATCACGATCTGAAACATTAGAACAAGGAATGCCATGCAATCTAACAATTTCCCTAAAGAACAAATCAGCAATATGCACAGCATCATCAGTCGTGTGACATGGAATAAAGTGAGCCATTTTGGAAAATCTATCTACCACTACAAAGATAGAATCTCTACCCTTCCTAGTTCTAGGCAAACCTACAATGAAATCCATAGAAATGTCTTCCTAAGGTGAACTAGGAATAGGTAAAGGTTGGTACAAACCATGGGGGTGAAGTCTAGACTTAGCTTTAGCACAAACATCACAACTCTTGACAAATCTCAGCACATAATTACTCATTTTCGGCCAATAGTAGTGTTCTTTTAAACCTTATAAAGTGTTTTCTAAACCCCTATGTCCTCTTGATTCGTGAACCTCTTTAGTTAGAAGCCTACGTATACTAGATGAAGGAATGCACAATTTACCAGCTTTAAATAAATAACCATCATCAATAAAGTAGGATTCAACTTCTCTCCTAGGCATGCAATTCTTATAAATTTCAGCAAAGTGAGGATCACTAGCATACAATTCCTTAATCATTGCAAATCCAAGGATTTTCACATCACTTTGGTTCAAGAGAACGTACCTGCGAGAAAGGGCGTCAGCTACCACATTCTCTTTGCCTTTCTTATGCTTTACAACATAAGGAAAGGTCTCCATGAATTCAACCCATGTTGCATGTCCCCTTCTGAGTCTGGATTGGCCCTTTAACTACTTCAAGGCCTCATGATCGGAATGAATTACAGACTATTTAGGCCAAAAATAATGAGACCAAGTCTTCAAAACCCTTATTAAAGCATACAATTCTTTATCATAAGTAGGGTAATTCAACTCAGCCCCACTAAGCTTTTCACTGAAATAAGCAATGGGTTTCTTGTCTTGCAAGAGCACGCCTCCTATGCCATGTCCAGAAGCGTCCACCTCGAACTCGAATGCTTTGGAGAAGTCAGGGAGTTTGAGCACCGGGGCGTGGCATAATCTGTCCTTCAAAGCGTTGAAGGCGTTCTCTTGTTGCTCCCTCCATTTAAAGGTTGTATCCTTCTTTGTAAGCTCGTGGAGGGGGCTGTGATTGTGCTAAAATCCCGCACAAATTTCCTGAAGAAGCCAGCCAAGCCGAGAAATGATCTGACCATTGTTGGTGTAGTCGGCTGGGGCCATTCTTTGATTGCCTTGATCTTGTCTTCATCTACCTTCAATCCACCTATAGACACAACAAAACCAAGAAAAATCGTAGAATCCGAGCAAAAGGAACAATTTTTCAAGTTAACATAAAGCTTTTCTAACCTTAAAATGTCCAAAACAGCCCTAAGATGATCTACATGTTCATGCATGGTTTTGCTATAGACCAAGATATCATCAAAGTAGACTACAACAAATCTACCTAAGTATCTTCTTAAAACATGGTTCATAAGCCTCATAAAAGTACTAGGTGCATTAGTTAATCCAAAAGGCATTACTAACCATTCATATAAGCCATACTTAGTTTTAAAAGCAGGTTTCCATTCATCCCCTTCCATCATTCTAATTTGATGGTACCCACTTCTTAAATCAATCTTAGAAAAGAAATTAGCACCATGCAATTCATCAAGCATGTCATCTAATCTAGGAATGGGATGACGGTACTTAACTGTTATTTGGTTGATCGCTCTACAATCAACACACATTCTCCATGTGCCATCCTTCTTTGGCACCAAAATCACCGGAACCGCGCATGGGCTGAGAGATTCACGCACATAGCCTATGTCCATGACATCTTGCACTTGTCTTTGAAGATCAGCGGTCTCTTCTGGACTTGCTCTATAGGCTGCACGGTATGGTAAAGAAGCGTCGGGCACCAAATCGATTTGATGCTCAATGCCTCTAATTGGTGGAAGGCCTTGTGGCAACTCTTCAGACATTACATCTTCAAACTCCTATAATAGATCCTGTAGACACTTTGAAAGATGTGAAATATCTTAAATAATAATAAGTATCTCTTTCCTCATAAGAAGTAAACAATAAGAGTTAGGGAAAGAAATACTAGACTGATTCACTAGAGAGCGCTTTTCTACACTGCCTTTTAAGCCGAATTTTGGCTCTTTATGTAGGCGTTATTTTTTCTTATCTGTAGCTCTCTGAGTTTCTGAATTGCTCCCAAAATTTGAGGGAAAACACCCGAGTGGTTTGGGAGATAGCCCCGTTTTCATCTCAGCTGCACTGCTGGAAGTGTTGCTCGACACTTTGGACGAATTTTGGCACTTTTCTCAGCGTTTTTCATCCCAATCAGTAGCTCCACCTGTGCTCGATGGTGTCCTAAAATTTTAGCCAGAATGCCCGGGTGGAGACAGGGAAACGCCGCTTGGCTTTGTCGACGCGTCGGGCGCCGAACGCCGGGCCGCAGCTTTGGCCACTTATTCAGCCTCGTCTTTCTCTTCCTTGGCACGCCTAAGTGCCCTAGCTTGGTCCCTGCATACCTGATCCTGTAAGACTTGTTGGGGCGACAATGGTAGAAGAGAAACTCTCCTCCCGTCATAGTTAAAAGAATAGGTATTAAGCATGCCATCATATATAACTCTCCTATCAAATAACCAAGGTCTTCCTAACAAGATATGAGTGCCTTCCATGTTTACCACATCACACATAATATCATCCACATAATTGCCTATGGAAACACGGACTAAACACTGATGAGTAACAAGATTAGGACCATCTGAATCATTAATTCCATTTAGACCATAACTAGTAGCCCTAGGTTCGGTCTTTAATTGCAAGTGATCAACTACCTTAGCATTAATAATGTTACAGCAGCTACCACTATCAATTATCATGCATAACACTTGATTCTTTACTTTACACCTAGTATGAAAAATGTTTTCCCTTTGATCTAGCCTAGGTGTTTCTTGTAAAGTAAGAGTACGCATTGTTACCAAAGTTAGAGGCTGTTCGGTGCAATCTGGTTCAATGGCCTCTACGTCCTCCTCTTCTTGTCCATTGCTGTCCTCCTCCACTTGATTTGGAGGTATATCTTCATCACTCACATATCCTCCATTGGTGGTGAGAAGCACTTGCTTTAGATTTGGACAATCCTTGGCATAGTGACCTCGTCCTTGACACTTGTAGCACACTAAATCACGTGCCCTAGGCTGATTTGGAGGTCCATTGGTAGAACGCCTTGGGCCTTGAAAACCTATTGGTTTAGGTGAACTAGAAGCTCCCTTTTGCTGCATAGAAGGGTTAGAAGAATAAGAATTGGAATTTGAACTAGGATTAGAACTATACCTTTTTGCAGCATTCCAAGCTTCCTTCTTCTTCCTTTGTTGCTGCTCATAGAGTAGTTGGGCTGAATGTACTAAGGCATTGAGATCCTTGATTTGTTGAATCTACAATGTGTCTTGAATGCTTTGATTCAGTCCAGCCATGAATTGGGTCCTTAGAGACCGTTGAGAATGATGAATTCCCGCTTTAAAACTCAGATCCTCTAGATCATTGAAGTACTCGGTTGGAGACTTGGTGCCTTGTTTGCATGTTACTACTTTCAATCTCATGTGCTCGGTATGCTCTTCAGGCACATATTTCTTCCTCATTACAAACTTCAGCTGGCCCCAAGTTTCAATTGGTGGTAGGGCCTTTCTAATTCGATCCTCCTTCATTCTAAACCACCAATTCCTAGCGGTCCCAATAAAGTGGATGACAACAACAACAACTTTCTCCCATTCTTCATATCCCATGTGATCTAGAATGAAATTTGTAGCCTGTTCCCACTCTAGATACTTCTCCAGATTAAGCTCTCCATTGAATGGCTCAATCTTGATCTTTATCTCACGTTTCCCAATCTGATTTACAGCTTGGTTAACGTTGTTGTTGTTGTTCGGCCTTTGTACTCCATAAGCTGGTGGGAGATCCTCTACAACCTCAGCTTGGTTATAGAAATCATCTAGGGGAGGATGCCATGGGTGCCTTTCTTCCCCGGGATAGCTATACGTCACATCATCAAAAGAGTTGTTGTATTGTTGATATTGTTGATGAGTGGCTTGAGGATACCGGTTTTGTGGCTGATTATAGAATTGTTGATGAGTAACCGGTGGAGTCCTCGACCCGTTGCCTCTTCCTCTACCTCGGCCTGCTGTGGGGGAGTAGTGAACCGGGGGATCATTATCTTTGTTGTAGCTAGCAAGCACATCATGCTCTTCATCAACTAGTTGTTGCTTGCCTTTGTCGGTACCCGAGGCCTGATTTGGGTCACTTGTAAGATCGACTGCAGTAGGGCTCTTATGACTTGCTTGAGATGAATCAATCAACGTTGCAAGTTGGTCCTCTAAACGCTTCAATTGTGGAGCCAATGCAGCCGTGGCCAGCTCTACAGCTCGGGACTGGCCTTCTCGTACACCATCACTAATGGACAACCTAATGAAGTCGATTGCCTCCTTAGTGAGACTCAATTCATTTGGGTTAGGTTCTAATGGAATCACCATTGTTCCTGAAACAAGCAAGAAAGTAGAGAGAGTAGTGTGTTCTAAAGCAAATCACAACAAGCAATACCACACCTTGATCAAGCCAAAACTTGCCTCAAAGCAATCCAATCAACTTAATTCAGTTTTTGGGCTCATTTGAGGGAGTAAAATGGTAGATATAGTGTAGGTATGGAATACTAATGATAATTAAAGGAAATATGCAGCTTAAGCAAATGGCAAGTATGCAATAAGACAAGCAATGCAAATAATCCCTCTATGAGCTCTAAAACACATTCAATCTCTCAATTGACTCTATGCAAGTTAATAAAGCCAAAATTCAACATGCAAGGACAGAAAATATGGTAGGCTTAGTGACTTTTATTTCGTCACTCTTTTTCTTCAAAGTGATTTCTACTTAGCTATCTTTTTAAGCAAGCAGTCACTAGGGTTAAGCATAGTTCTAAGTAAAACCCCTAATGTTCGATTAGTAACTTCCGTTTGCCCATCAGTTTGTGGGTGACATGAGGTAGAAAACAGCAATTTAGTTCCCAATTTAGACCATAGACTCTTCCAAAAATAACTCAAAAATTTAGCATCACGATCTGACACAATAGAACAAGGAATGCCATGCAATCTAACAATTTCCCTAAAGAACAAATCAGCAATATGCACAGCATCATCAGTCGTGTGACATGGAATAAAGTGAGCCATTTTGGAAAATCTATCTACCACTACAAAGATAGAATCTCTACCCTTCCTAGTTCTAGGCAAACCTACAATGAAATCCATAGAAATGTCTTCCCAAGGTGAACTAGGAATAGGTAAAGGCTGGTACAAACCATGGGGGTGGAGTCTAGACTTAGCTTTAGCACAAAAAACACAACTCTTGACAAATCTCAGCACATAATTACTCATTTTAGGCCAATAGTAGTGTTCTTTTAAACCTTCTAACGTCTTTTATAACCCCTATGTCCTCTTGATTCATGAACCTCTTTAGTTAGAAGCCTACGATTACTAGATGAAGGAATGCACAATTTTCCAGCTTTAAACAAGTATCCATCATCAATAAAGTAGGTATCTATTTCACCCCTAGACATGCAATTCTTATAGATTTCAGCAAAGTGAGGATCACTAGCATATAATTCCCTAATCATTGCAAATCCAAGGATCTTAACATCACATTGGTTCAAGAGTACATACCTCCGAGAAAGGGCGTCAGCTACCACATTCTCCTTGCCTTTCTTATGTTTCACAACATAAGGAAAGGTCTCCATAAATTCAACACATCTTGCATGTCGCCTGCTGAGTCTGGATTGGCCTTTCAAGTACTTCAAGGCCTCATGATCAAAATGGATTACAAACTCTTTAGGCCACAAATAATGAGACCAAGTTTTCAGAACCCTAATTAAAGCATACAACTCTTTATCATAAGTAGGGTAATTCAACTCAGCCCCACTAAGCTTTTCACTAAAATATGCAATGGGTTTCTTGTCTTGCAAGAGCACGCCTCCTATGCCATGTCCAGAAGCGTCCACCTCTATCTCAAATGCCTTGGAGAAGTCAGGGAGTTGAAGCACTGGGGCGTGGCATAATATGTCCTTCAAAGTGTTGAAGGCGTTCTCTTGTTGCTCCCTCCATTTAAAGGTTGTATCCTTCTTTGTAAGCTCATGGAGGGGGGCTGCAATTGTGCTAAAATCACGCACAAATCTCCTGTAGAAGCCAGCCAAGCCGAGAAATGATCTGACCATTGTTGGTGTAGTCGGTTGGGGCCATTCTTTGATTGCCTTGATCTTATCTTCATCTACCTTCAATCCACCTTTAGACACAACAAAACCAAGAAAAATGGTAGACTACGAGCAAAAAGAACACTTTTTCAAGTTAACATAAAGCGTTTCTAACCTTAAAGTGTCCAAAACAGCCCTAAGATGATCTACATGTTCATGCATGGTTTTGCTATAGATTAAGATATCATCAAAGTAGACTACAACAAATCTGCCTAAGTATCTTCTTACAACATGGTTCATAAGCCTCATAAAAGTACTAGGTGCATTAGTTAATCCAAAAGGCATTACTAACCATTCATATAAGCCATACTTAGTTTTAAAGGCAGTTTTCCATTCATCCCCTTCCCTCATCCTAATTTGATGGTACCCACTTCTTAAATCAATCTTAGAAAAGAAATTTGCACCATGCAATTCATCAAGCATATCATCTAATCTAAGGATGGGGTGACGGTACTTAACTGTTATTTGGTTGATCGCTCGACAATCAACACACATTCTCCATGTGCCATCCTTCTTTGGCACCAAAATCACCGGAACCGCGCATGGGCTGAGAGATTCACGCACATAGCCTTTGTCCATGAGATCTTGCACTTGTCTTTGAAGCTCAGCGGTCTCTTCTGGACTTGCTCTATAAGCTGCACGGTTTGGTAAAGAAGCGTCGGACACCAAATCGATTTGATGCTCAATGCCTCTAATTGGTGGAAGGCCTTCTGGCAACTCTTCAGGCATGACATCTTCAAACTCCTGTAATAGATCCTGTAGACACTTTGGAAGATGTGAAATATCTTGACTAATAATAAGTATCTCTTTCCTCATAAGAAGTAAGCAATAAGAGTTAGGGAAAGAAATACTAGACTGAGTCACAAGAGAGCGCTTTTCTACACTGCCTTTCAAGACAATTTTTGGCTCTTTCTGTAGGAGTTATTTTTCCAGATTTGTCGCTCTCTGAGTCTCTGAAATGCTCCCAAAATTTGAGCCAAAACGCTCGAGTGGATTGGGAGATAGCCCCGTTTTCGTCCCAGATGCACTGTTGGTAGTGTTGCTGGGCACTCTGGACGTTTTAGGGTGATTTTCTCGGCGTTTTTCGTCCCAAACAGTAGCTCCACCTGTGTTTGATGTTGTCCCAAAATTTGAGCCAGAACGCTCGGGTGGAGACTGGGAAACGCCGCTTGGCTTTGTCGACGCGTCGGGCGCCGAACGCCGGGCCGCAACTTTGGCCGTGGGATCAGCCTCTTCTTTCTCTTCCTTGGCACGCCTAAGTGCCCTAGCTTGATCTCGCCGTACCTGATCCTGTAAAACTTGTTGAGGAGACAAGGGTAGAAGAGAAACTCTCCTCCCATCATAGTTAAAGGAATAGGTGTTTAACATGCCATCATAAATCACTCTCCTATCAAATAACCATGGTCTTCCTAACAAGATATGAGTGCATTCCATGTTAACTACATCACACATAAGTACCAATAGCAACACGGACTAAACACTGATGAGTGACAAGATTAGGACCTTCTGAATCATTAATTCCATTGAGACCATAACTAGTAGCCCTAGGTTGGGTTTTTAATTTCAAGTGATCAACTACCTTAGCATTAATAATGTTACATCAGCTACCACTATCAATTATCATGCATAACACTTGATTCTTTACTGTACACCTAGTATGAAAATATTTTCCCTTTGATCTAGCCTAGGTGTTTCTTGTAAAGTAAGAGTACGCATGGTAACCAAAGTTAGAGGCTGTTCGGTTGTATCTGGTTCAATGGCCTCCACGTCCTCCTCTTCTTGTCCATTGCTGTCCTCCTCCACTTGATTTGGAGGTATATCTTCATCACTCACATATCCTCCATTATTGGTGAGTAGCACTTGCTTCTGATTTGGACAATCCTTGGCATAGTGAACTCTTCCTTGACACTTGTAGCACACTAGATCACGTGCCCTAGGCTGATTTGGAGGTCCATTGGTGGGACGCCTTTAGCCTTGAAAACCTGTTGGTTTAGGTGAGCTAGAAGCTCCCTTTTGCTGCATAGAAGGGTTAGAAGAATAAGAATTGGAATTGGAACTAGGATTAGAACCATACCTTTTTGGTGTATTCCAATCTTCCTTCTTCTTCCTTTGTTGTTGCTCATAGAGTAGTTGGGCTGAATGTACCAAGGCATTGAGATCCTTGATTTGTTGAATCTCCAATGTGTCTTTAATGCTTTGATTCAGTCCAGCCATGAATTAGGTCCTTAGAGACCGTTGGGAATGATGAATCCCCGCTTTAAAACTCAGATCCTCTAGCTCATTGAAGTACTCGGTTGGGGACTTGGTGCCTTGTTTGCAAGTTACAACTTTCAATCTCATGTGCTCGGTATGCTCTTTAGGCACATATTTCTTCCTCATTACAATCTTCAGCTGGCCCCAAGTTTCAATTAGTTCTAAGGCCTTTCTAATTCGATCCTCCTTCATTCTAAACCACCAATTTCTAGCGGTCCCAATAAAGTGGATGACAAGAACAACAACTTTCTCCCATTCTTCATATCCCATGTGATCTAGAATGAAATTTGTAGCTTGTTCCCACTCTAGATACTTCTCCGGATTAAGCTCTCCATTGAATGGCTCTATCTTGATATTTATATCACGTTTCCCAATCTGATTTACAGCTTGGTTAACGTTGTTGTTGTTGTTCAGCCTTTGTACTCCATAAGCTGGTGGGAGATCCTCTACAACCTCAGCTTGGTTATAGAAATCATCTAGGGGAGGATGCCATGGGCGCCTTTCTTCCCCGGGATAGCCATACGTCACATCATCAAAAGAATTGTTGTATTGTTGATATTGTTGATGAGTGGCTTGAGGATACCGGTTTTGTGGCTGATTATAGAATTGTTGATGAGTAACCGGTGGAGTTCTCAACCCGATGCCTCTTCCTCTACCTCGGCCTGCTGTGGGGGAGTAGTGAGCCGGGGGATCATTATCTTTGTTGTAGCTAGCAAGCACATCATGTTCTTCATCAACTAGTTGTTGCTTGCCTTTGGGTCACTTGTAAGATAAGACTGCAGGGGTGCTCTTACGACATGCTTGAGATGAATCAATCAACGTTGCAAGTTGGTCCTCTAAACGCTTCAATTGTGGAGCCAATGCAGCCGTGGCCAGCTCTACAGCTCGGGACTGGCCTTCTCGTACACCATCACTAATGGACAACCTAATGAAGTCGATTGCCTCCTTAGTGAGACTCAATTCATTTGGGTTAGGTTCTAATGGAATCACCATTGTTCCTGAAACAAGCAAGAAAGTAGAGAGAGTAGTGTGTTCTAAAGCAAATCACAACAAGCAATACCACACCTTGATCAAGCCAAAACTTGCCTCAAAGCAATCCAATCAACTTAATTCAGTTTTTGGGCTCATTTGAGGGAGTAAAATGGGTAGATATAGTGTAGGTATGGAATACTAATGATAAATAAAGGAAATATGCAGCTTAAGCAAATGGCAAGTATGCAATAAGACAAGCAATGCAAATAATCCCTCTATGAGCTCTAAAACACATGCAATCTCTCAATTGACTCTATGCAAGTTAATAAAGCCAAAATTCAGCATGCAAGGACAGAAAATATGGTAGGCTTAGTGACTTTTATTTTGTCACTCTTTTTCTTCAAAGTGATTTCTACTTAGCTATTTTTTAAGCAAGCAGTCACTAGGGTTGAAAGTGGCTTAAAACTAGCTGGGGTTGATCACTTTTCTTTTCTGTTTTTTTTTTGACTTTATGCACAATCTACACTTGTGCTAGAATTGAGAAACAAGCAAAGTAAGGCAATAATTGAATGCAAGGGCAAAACGAAACTAATTTGATTTTTTTTAAACTAAGTGACTTTTGCTACCAATGAAACCAACTAGAAGCCAAATTAACAAAAGAAGAAGGGGTAGGTCGAATTTGATGGGATGCAATAGCAAAAATTAGCAATTACTAACAAGCAATATGAATCTCTATTGATCATGCAACATGAAATAAAAACTCATAAAAATTGTAGGAAGACAATTGCTAATCTTAATTGCAACACAACTCAACCAATTCAGCAAATAAACATGCACAAATCCATTAAAAATCTCCTAATTAGGTAGTTGCTTGGAGGGCAAGTAACAAGTAAGAGAAATAGGGTTTGGGATGCTCACGGCTGGATTAGGGTTAGGGTTTGCAGATTTGGATCTAGGGTTTGAGGGATTGGTAGGGTTCGGTCTAGGGTTTACGAGAATAGGGTTAGGGTTTCTCACAACTAGGGTTAGGGTTTGGGATTTAGGGTTGGCCGCCAAATTAGGGTTAGGGTTAGGGTTAGGCCGCCAATTAGGCTTAAGTTTGCGAGAAGGGTGGGGTGCGATCTAGGGTTTAGGGTCTCCGAATTGGCTAGGGTTTGTGGGGGTGGGTTCGGACAGGGCTGGGGGGTGGTGCGGTGCCCTAGAGCGACACCAGTTTGGGGTGGTGGTGGTGGTTCGTGGTGGTTGGGTGGCAGAATTATGGTGGTGGTGGTGGTGAAAAATTCAATCTTTGGTCTCAAAAATTCAAACTTTAGGTAAAGGTGGGATTTTTGGGATCAAAAACTGAATCAAATCAATTAGAAAGCAAATTAAGGAAAGAAACAATTAATTGGCGAGACGCTGGATTATGATACCACTTGATACGTGATTGCCATGGAATCCTCCACTGAAACCTCGTATATGACCCACACAAGTCCCGATCTTGCCAGCAACCTTGATTTCGATCCTACAAAGCTTCCAAAATAGTTTTCTTCTTCCGCAAGTAATGGAGAATTACGAAAATTGAATATGATCAAACTGGTTCGAACACTTTAGTTTGAATCAAAAGGGATAGTTCAATTGGATTGGCTCTATCGCTAAATCCAATTGATAAACTAGATTGATCTTTAACAATCAAAACTAGAACTAATCAATTGATCAACTTGGATGAACAAACTGATTTAATCACAAAGAACAAGAAGAGGGAAGTCGGATTGATGATGGTGATTCTCGAATTGCAAATAAACAATCAAAGGCAGACACATGTGTATTTTTGAGCCCAAGGACTAGATAAACCTTTCTTAGGGTTATCTAATCTCAAGCTGATTTTTATTAATGAAACTGAAAAGTATTTATAGAGAATACAAAATAATCCTAACAAACTCAAAATATCTCCTTTGCTTGCTTCCCAAGATATAATAATATCTAAATAAATCTAAGTAGATTCCCTTAAATAAAATAAATCATGGCTGATTTATTTATTTAAGAAAATAATCCTAACAAACTCAAAATATCTCTAACAAACTAGAAATATCTCTAACAACCAAGAGAGAGAAGATCAACCAACTAACATAAGCCTATTGGCTGATTTCTCTACATTATTAAAATAAATAAAAATCGTTCATAATAAAATAAATAAGATATTTTCTTCAATTTAGATTGGTCAAGTCAAAGGGTTGACTTTGACCCATATACCAATTCATCTCACCCGGTCACTTACTAAATTCAGCCCTAAAGTGAGACAAATTAATACATGTTTCTAAATAAAGAAATGATGATTTTCGGCCCTCATATAATTAATCCATGGAATCCGGGCTCAATTGATGTCGAATGCACGAGACCCACTTCGCCTTGCTAGGCCCTTCAATAACCGCTGCTAATCGAACCCAGATCGCTGTTGTGCCTTGAGCAATCTTCTTAGCTCGACTTCTTGTAATTGGTCCGTCAAAAGGCACTCGAATCAACTCATCGACGTCGGTTAGAGACATGGCAGGCTTCACTGCATCAGTTTTGGTGTGCATATTGGTTATGTATGTATATGAATGACCTAGTGCGTTATTTTGATAATCTATGTTTTGTTCAACATGTTTGATTTGCTTGTTTGGCCTATACCAGGATTGTTAGCTAATGTGTTCCACTTTCAACGTTTTAGGTAAACATTCTTGTATGGGAAATGTTCTAGGAGATCACTTCTTGGACAATGATGCTCGATCTCGACGTGATGTGTCCTAGTGGGATTTGAGGGCTTGAGTCCATAGTTGCAAGGAAAGTGTAGTTAATAGTAATATTGAGTTAATGTTGGTAGCCAGTAGGCTGGCTTTAATGCTAGCAGTTGGTTGCATTCACATTGGTTATCGAGTTGTTTTAAAAATGATAATCTGGATGTTTTCTTGGTTTTTCTCGCTGTGCCTTTGTTGCAAGGTCCAATACCGGTGAATTTGTTGTCAGGCTAGTTCTGGTAGACCCAGGTGTGGTCTTCAACTATGTAGCAACCCGGTTCACCGGACGGGGTGTTACAAATTGGTATCAGAGCCCAGGTTGACAACAAAGGCACAAGGTCCTAACAATTGAGCACGTGAGGTCCAACTTAGGGTTCCTTTTACACAAAAACTTAATTTTTGGGGCATAGTGCATTTGGGATAGAAAGACACGTCGAAACGTCATCATAATACAAGAGGATCTCCGTAAACATTTCGTTTGTTTAATATAAAGAATTGTTTGTTGAAATCACAACAACTGATTGTTTTGATGGATATTAGTCCTAATAAATAAAAGTAGTAAAAATTGATTGTGAGGAAGGAGTAAAGGAATTGCTCTTGAGCTCAAGTTAAAAATACTAATGAAGAATATAAGATATGTATGTTTAATTAAAGTAGATATTAATTGTTCTCGAGGATGGCATAACAAGGAATGTTATTGCCTCTACAAGAGAAGGAACTGGTAGACACTATGAAGAATGAAGATGTGATAACGTTAAACCTGAATCAACGCTTGGTGAAAGAAAGCCAATATAACTAATGGAGTAATTAAGTATCATTTACATTAGCTTTCTAAGGAAGGCTATGTTAAACCCGACTTACAAGTTACAATACAAGAAAAATGAGCCTTAGGATAATGTTGTGGAAGTAATCTTGGACCTTATTTTGAAGGCCTAAGCGGAGATAATACCATTTTGATAGACAAATAGTAGAGGTTGACCTTCACAACAAACATTGCAGAGGTTACTTAGAAAAGAAACATGAAATGAGAAGAGCTCATCATGATTTGGGGGTATGAGCTACCATTGGCGGTACCTTTGACAGGCATATTGAAAAGTAGGTTGGGGATGAGTTGGAAGGCATCTTCAGCCAAGTACGAGTGCTTCTCATCAAGATACATTATGAGGATTACCTAATTTCTTGTGAAGTACTAAATCAAGTATTTTCTGGCATTGGAAATTTGGAGAGCATAGAAAAATTGGATTCTGGATCTCATTCGAGAATCCATTTTAGGGATCGGGATTCAGCTATCAAAGCGCTCGAATGTTATGATGGAAGGTGTATATAAGACGGGTGTTGTCGATTAGAATTGTGTTTAGAAGGCCAAAGTAGCAGAAGATCGAGTTATATCCAAACTCCAATTGCAGATGCGACCCAAGTTCTTAGAAAACTGAACTCCACGACCTCCCAATCTGAAACTTCTGAATTGCAACTGGATGGTGGTGTGATTTTGGCCAAGGTCCACCTTGAAGAGTACTTGATTTCTTGTGAAGTCTTGAGTCAGGTGTTCTCCAATGTTGGAAATCTAGAATGCATAGAAAACATCAATCAGGGTGGACCATTCCAAATGGAGAATCCGTTTTAAAAATCGGGATTCGGCAGTCAATACATTCGATTGTTATAACGGGAGGTGTATCTACGACGATTGTTGTCGAATGGAGTTATTGCTTAATGATCGAAGAAGCAATAGAGCAATTTAGATTGAAGATCCGATGTAAGTTGTGGGCCAAATTGAGTTGGATCAATCGCTTGAACCCATGAGAAGGCTCTTGTCTGACGACACCCAACAGAGTATTGAAAGTCTACAGAACAACACTACATACGCCTACCAGTTGTTTGACAAAATGCCACCTAAAAGAACTTGAATGAATTGGAATCTTGGTCTACTTTAGAGGAGAAAGGTAAAAGAATTCCTATTGGAAATACAAGAATAAATATCATGATTATTACCTTGAATGGTGTAATTGGGAACTAACCATCCTTGAATGATCAAGGTAGGAAGATCAATAAGTTAAAACAAAGAGGAAGACATGAATAAGATCTAGTCTAAACTAGTCATATTTCTTCTAGTTTGATCTAACAGAGTCCACCTCTGGGTTATAATTCACCACAATATGGAATAACTAGTGAGGTTGGAAGGATCCATTTTAAGTATCCAAGTTTGCTCAAAGGATCAGAATTGAGGAGCAGACTTTACAGAGATGTTGTTGAACATTAACGTGATTTTAGTGAAGAGAATAAGTGATAGGATATAGATGACAAAATATTCATAGATGTAAGATGACAATGATGATGAATATTGACAACCCCCAATATTCTAGACGTATGCCAACCTATTTGAAGGGTTGTTAGTTCAGTGATATCAATCAAGATATTGGAAAAAGATTTGATTGATTGAGATATGACATTCATAAAATTAAGTAGAGATTGGAGCTTTTATTCCAAAGGTGTGAAAGGATTGAGAATGATTTTTATATGAGCTATAAAGATTTTACTCCAATAAAGGTTGGAATGTGGCAATGATGATTAGTGGAGATCATAACTAAGATGCAATTGGAGGCAATAGATGAAAGATCATGTAACGCCCCGTCTTTACATCGGGCGCTACTTGGTAGTAGACCTTACTAGGTACTACGTATGCTAGTTTGACAACGAGTTCACTTGGATCTTGCAACTCAGGCACGACGAGAAAACATGAATAAAACATCCAACCGATATTTATAAAATCCAAGTATAGAAAACATGCATGAAACCCAAAACAACATAATTTACCACACTTCCTGGAAACATTTCATTAACATACCACTACCCTTTCTTTATCAAACAACACATTATTCAAAAGATAACAAAAAGTATACCACCATTTCTCCCAACCGAACCCAACCTAATGACACGGCCTTCAACGACCTGTTCCATCATTCAGTTGAGGTTCCATCATGGGTCCCTTGTCTTTACCTGAAACTAAAAAAAAAAAAGTCCCCGAAGGGTCAGCTACCATTCTAATACAAGCTAGAATCCATATGGTACTAGTAAGACGTTTAAAAACCAATTAGTTGAATAACATATACACAAGCAAGGTTCGCATGATTACAACACATATCAGTTCTAAATTCATACTTCACTTCCCATAGATCATAAACATAGATCATAAACACAAATCACATATCAAACTTCCATACACATTCATACATACAATTCCAAGCAGAACAATACAACCATTCTCTCACCGTTCCATTCCATGGCACTTATCAACCCTATGTCGTAGGTGCCGAGGTGCGACCTCCCACCTTTTACAATTCCATCCTTCTAACCTCGGGTCAAGCCTCCTCGGGAGCACTTGCCCAAAACACAGATTGCTTTACTTTTGAAGGGACACGATTTCTCTGTCACATAACCATACGTAGCCGTCACTTCAACCCAGACGACTACGCACATGGCCATGCCAAGAACGGTACCAACACAGAGAACATATTCGAAAGCTTCACATTCGATGAAAGCACAATGAAATCCCTTTCACATATAAAAGTAAACCTTTTTCATAAAACAATCAGTTAGGGAATGGTTCCCCAAAACCAATCCTACAAGCACACCATGAAGTCTAACAAGTATTGAATGGAAACTGAGCAAGTAGAAAACGACTTACCTTGAAGACGAATTCCCAACGCCAAGAAATCACTAATTATCCAACAACGCGAAACCCCGTCTAAGACAGATAGCCTATCTTTGCCCCACGTCTTTGATCACGACCTAGGACCCACTCTCTTATATGCATATATATACCCCAATGAATAATAATAACCTTTTAACTTCTGCAAACTCTAACCCTAAAATCAACTGAATAATAATATCCTTTAAAACTTGACATGAATATACTAGATATATAAAAGAACATTTTTCTAGTTCAAATCTTTGTGAAAACCTGGATTAAAGGTCTCCCTAATATCATTACAAAGCAAAACCCTAAAATTACTCTGAAATCTTTTACTGATTATAAATCCGATATCAAAGATACCCTCTGAGAACTATAAATCGACTGATTTTTTAATCCAATCAATTGTAAAGACAGATCTGGAAAAATTAGTAAAATCTAAACAAAATATTAACTAATTAAAACTTACCAAATAATGCATGAACTCCAAAATCCGACCCGACGAACGAATCCCGCACCGGGCTAATTTCCTCCTCTCTCTCTCTCTCTCCCTCCCTCCCCCTTCCTTCCTCTCGACCTTCTGCTGGTGAGAATGGTACAAAACATGTACATATATATATGTAAAAGAGGGAGGCGGTTTATCTTTGTAAAAATTTACACTTTCTACCCTCAAATCTTCTTTACTATAAATTTTACCCTAAAATAATTAATAATTACTTTTAACTTAAAAACTTTTTTTTTAAATATAATTTTCTAAAATCCAAAATTAAATATTAAAATATTCTCGAATATTACATTCTACCCCCCTTAAAGAAAGTTTCGTCCCGAAACTTTCCGAGGTATATGAAACAAACTCATTACGTTGCTTAGTTTTTCACACAAGTCAATAACACGTAGTTCATATCATCAGAACACTACAAGCAACCCTCAAACAAGTCAAGCACACAAAGTCAAGTAAAACAAAACACACAAATAGTTACAACTACCCGTAACTATAACCCTTGATCACCGCTAACTCTTATTCTCAAACGTCCCAACTAAAACCGGGTACAACTCACGATAGCTCTCACTTATTCTCGTTTCAGTCTCCCAAGTTGCCTCCTCAACTCCTCGTCGGGACCACTGAATCAACACGAGTTGTATCTCTTTATCTCGCAGCTTTTTAAACCGTCTACCTAGGATTGCTATTGGCTGTTCTTGGAAAGTATGATCTGGCTCAATCTCTAACTCCTTATAGTTGAGCCTATGACTAGGATCAGTCACATACTGCCTCAACTGCGACACATGAAAAAAAGAATGAACTCCTTCTAAAGCTGGTGGTAGTGCCAACTTGTAGGCTACCTCACCTACCCTCTCGAGAATTTCAAATGGCCCGATTTACCGAGGACTCAACTTTCCTTTCACTCCAAATCTTCTAACCCCACGAGTCGGAGATACTCTCACCCAAACATGTGCTCTTACCTCAAATTCCAATGGTCGTCGCCTCTTATCTGCATAAGATTTCTGACGACTCTGTGCTGTCAACATACGTTCTCGAATCAAAGGCACCTTTTCAACTGTTTCCTGAATCATCTGAGGCATTCCTTCTACAACATCTGATGGATCATCCCAACATAGAGGTGTCCTACATCTCCTCCCATATAAAGCCTCATATGGTGCCATCTGAATCCAAGAGTGCCAACTATTACTATATGCAAACTCAACTAATTCCAAGTGATCAGAGCAGTTTCCTCCCCAATCCAACACACATGATCTCAACATATCTTCTAGTGTTTGAATTATCCTCTCCGATTGGCCATCTGACTGCGGGTGATAAGCAGTCGTGAAATGTAGCTTGGTGCCTAAAGCTTTGTGGACTTTTTGCCAAAAATTGGAGGTAAACCTCCCATCACGATCAGAAACAATCGTTTTGGGCATTGATGAGTCCCGACTTGGATCGCCTTGCAACTGGTTCGAATGAGTGGATGTGAAGATGGAATTGCCTCCTTTGATTGCTCCAAGTTCGAACAAGTGAAGATGATTGTAGAATCCAACAAACTCAAAGATAAACGAACTGATTTTTTTGTATTTTTATTGATAGGATAAGTATTTGATTTTTGTATGGATAAACTCACCAAACAAAGATCAAACAAGGCAAAATCCGGTTGGGATAATCTCACCCAAACGAATCAGGCCAAACCTTTGATGAACGCACAAAGGTGAGGATCACTTGGTTAGACACCCCAAGTAAGAGTTGCAAGCCATAGGCCCGACTTTAGCTCTAGTATTTTAATCAAAGATAATCTCAAAATACAATGGAATTATGGCCTTATATAAGCCTAAAAAAGGCAGCAAAAAAGTCTCCCAAAATCGGCCATTAAGAGGAGGAAATGAATAGTCTTCACTTGAATGGAGATGGTGAAGAGGTGGCTAATTTAAGAAGATGAGTTTGATCACCTTTTGGGCTGCTATCATTAATGGAGGATGAGTCTTGAAAATTGTTAAGTAATGGCGCCACTTGGAAGGGTTTTTAAGTGCATTAACTTCACCAAGTGGCCAGCAACTTGAAGCAATGTGAGCACATACTCTTGGTGGCCCGGTAGCGTCGCCATGGTGGCTATCCCAGCTTGGAGGTGGTCCTTGAGAAGTCTAGCTCGGCTTCTCGTAATGGGGACAAGAAGATGTGGCGTGAAATCATGATGTGGCCTAGGTTGGGACACATCAGGCACTCCATGTAATCTCACTATTTGTTTTATGAACACCTCTACTAGTTGACTCACTAGCCAAGTCTCTCTAATGGGCAAAAAACGAGCAGTCTTAGTCAGTCTATCCACGGCAACCCATATTGTATCATGTCCTCTACTAATCCGCAGTCCGGTAACAAAATCCATGGAAATATCCTCCCACTTCCATTTTGGAACTGGAAGTTGTTCGAGCATTCCACCTGGTCTTTGGTGCTCTATTTTTACTTGTTGGCACACCTGACACTTTGCTACAAATTTCGCTACATCAGGCTTCATTCTATCCCACCAGTAATATTAATTCAAGTCCTTGTACATCTTACTAGCTTCCGGGTGGATTGAATAAGGAGTAGCGTGACCCTCCTATAATATCTTTTGTCTCAACTCCTCAACTCGAGGTACACATAATCGACCATTCAATCTCAAAGTACCATCAACATGTTCTTTAAAAGCAGATGCCTCTCCACGGCTCACTTTCTGCCTCAACTCTTGAATCATCAAACAAGTCTCCTCCTTAAGTCGTATTTCCTCAATTAAGGTTGGCTGACAATCTATACGGCCTAGTCTACCTTGATAGCGCTGAATCTGTACCTCAATCTCATACCTTATTAGTTCTCTTTGTAACTATGGTTGGGCAGTCAAGTGACACAACATATGCTCTTGCGGCGTTTTTCTGCTAAGAGCATCAACAACTACATTCGCCTTTCCGGGATGATACAAGATCTCTAAATCATAATCTTTTAGTAATTCAAGCCATCTCTGTTGTCTCATGTTCAATTCTCTCTGAGTAAAAATGTACTTAAGGCTTTTATGGTCTGTCATCACTTTACATGTACTTCCATACAAGTAATGACGCCATATCTTTAGAGCATGAATCACTGCTGCCAGCTGTAAATCATGGGTTGGATAATTCAACTTGTTTGGTTTTAACTGCCTGGAAGCATATGCAATCACCCTGTCATTCTGCATTAATACACAACCTAAGCCTACCTTTGAAGCATCACTGTAAATCACAAAGCCTTCATTCCCTTGAGGAAAAGCAAGTATCGGAGCTGAAGTCAATTTCTCCTTCAACTCATCGAAGCCCCTTTGACAAGCATCATTCCAGCCAAAACGAGTGGTCTTTTTCAGCAAGTTGGTAAGTGGTTGGGCTATTCGTGAAAACCCGTCCACAAACCTCTTGTAGTACCCTGCCAATCCTAAGAAACTCCGTACCTCCCTTACATTCTTCGGGGGTTCCCAAGCCTTCACAACTTCAATCTTTAAGGGGTCTACCATGACTCCCTTAGCGGATACAAAATGACCCAGGAAAGTAACTTCTGGTAGCCAGAACTCACATTTGGACAATTTAGCAAATAGTCGTTGGTGTCTTAACACTTCCAAAACTAATCTAAGATGCTTTGCATGCTCCTCAGTGCTTTGAGAATAAATCAATATATCATCAATAAAGACAACCACAAATTTATCCAAATGGTCTATAAATACCCGATTCATTAACTCCATGAACACCGCAGTGCATTAGTCAATCCAAACGGCATTACTACAAACTCGTAGTGCCCTTATCTTGTTCGGAAAGCCGTCTGGGGAATATCCCCTTCTCAAATCCTCAATTGATGATAGCCCGATCTGAGGTCCACCTTTGAGAACACAATAGCCCCTTGCAAATGGTCTAACAAGTCATCAATACGAGGCAAAGGGTACTTATTCTTAATAGTAACTCGGTTTAGCTCCCGGTAATCAATGCATAAACGTAAGGAACAATCCTTCTTTCTCACAAACAATATTGGAGCTCCCCATGGTGATGCACTTGGACGTATATATCCCTTCCCTAGTAACTCCTCCAACTGAGCCTTCAACTCTTGCATCTCCATTGGAGCCATACGGTACGGGGCTTTTGAAATTGGTCTGGTTCCTGGCTCTAATTCAATATTAAAGTCCACCTCTAATTGAGGAGGCAGCCCTGGAAGTTCCTCACAGACTACTGGTATATCTCGAATACACGGTCCTTTCTTGACTCCTTCTAGAACATAACACCAATAACCCACACACCCATCATTAAGCAACTTAGCGGCTTTCACCATGTTGATCATTGATCCTGGACCCTCCTGCTTTGGATCTTGACATGCATGTATTGTCCCATCATCTGCAGTCACAATGACTGTACCCTTGTGTGCATCTAATACTGCTTTATAACGTCTCATCCAATCCATCCCCAAAATAACATCATCACTAGGCGACAAATGTATCACAGTAAAGTCTGCAAACCAATCCCTACCCCCAATCCTAATAGGGCAATGAAGTATTTCTCTATTTCCTCTCACCTTACTACCATCGGGCAGTCCCACCATAAAGGATGTACCCTCCGAGCAAGTTAACCCAAGTCTATCAACGCATGCAGAGGACACAAAAGAGTGCGTAGCACCCGTATCAAACAAGATATGCATAGGTTTAGACTTAATCCAAATCATACCTGTGGCAGTCGGAGCATTCAAGGCATCAGGCCTTCTCATCTCGAATATCCGAGGCTGGTTGCCCCCGGTAGTGCTAGCTCCCGCACCACGACCTCTACTCTGGCTTGGTGCATTTTGAGTCTGTTGGAACGGACGACGAATCCCTTGGTTCACCGACACCGGCGAAGATCCATGTGAGGGTGTTCCAACCTTACAATATTTTTGTAAGTGGCCTGGCTTCCCACTTTTGAAACAATTACGAACTGGTTTCCGACACTGGTTCCGCATATGACTAGTGTCTCCACAGTTGAAGCACTCCCTCAATACTCCAGTAAACTGACTTTGTTGAGGTTGGTCTTGGCGACCTTGCGACTGAAATCCAGATCGGTTTTGTTGAGACACACCCGAACGATTATCTCTCCTAGAATCTGATGGAGCAAACAACCTCTGGTTCTTATTTCTACTAACTTGTACATTCAATTGTTCCGGCCCCAAGGTGGACATAGAATAAGCTAAAGCAGAATCTTGAACCTCCTTCAAAGTCTTGAATCGAAGTCCAGATACGTATGCACGCAGTTGGGGTTGCAACCGCTTAAGTAAGGTTGCAATCCGCAGATTCTCTGTAGGAGCGGCATTGGGCACCGTTGCCAAACCTCGTTGAATCTTTTGGATAGTCTTACCCAAGGTAATGTTCTCGGGTCCTTCATCCCGAAAAGCAGTCTCACGAGCCGCTCTCACGACCTCAGGACAATAGTTATCTCGAATCCTCTCCTGAAATTCCTCAAAAGTAACATTTACCTGATGATCACGACTCAACTCCCACCAATCAAATGCATCCCCCTGTAACAAACTCTGAACTAGAGACATCCTTCTTTCTTCCGGTGCCTGGATAGAGTCGAGAGAAGATGCCACTTTCCTCAACCACTGCTCAACATCAGCTTCCTAATCCCCAGTAAAGTTCGGTACCCCAGTCTTCCTGAACTCCGCAAGCCACTTATCAGGAAGAGGCTCGCGATATCTCCTTCCTTGCGCAGCCATGCCATCAGCCACTACTGACCTTGGAATACGTGGTGGTCTCCCTGACTGAACCGGTTGTGTAAAAACTGGTCTTTGTGCCCTAACCTCAGCCCCTTGATAGCCAGATTTTGTTGCATTATGATTAGGCAAGAATCCAGTACCTACCAGATTTTGTAATAGCTCGGCAAGTGTAGCTCGGATAACAGCAGTCGTCTCTGGTGGTAACTCAACTAGTGGCACCTGAACTTGCCCACGTACTTCCCCATCTGCCCTATCGTTGATTCCATTAGCAGGGAACCTGTTCCCAACAACCGAAACATTTCCCCTTGGATGGTCATTCACTACAGGTCCAACATTCTCAACAACCTCCTCTTGAGGAGGGTGTGGCTCTCCCACGGCAGGAGCCTCTTCTCTGTTTCCAACACGGCCCCTACCACGTCCTCTACCACTACCTTTCCTTCCTGCTTTAGCTGCTCCAACTCTAGTTTGAGGATCCATCTGTAAACGGATGTTTTACTATTTAAACTATCTTTAACTAAAGTAAACAAAATAACTTACTAGTCTACATGAGGTCCTTCGGTTGATGACGACAGAGTCAAGGCGTGTCATCTACCCTGTAAATGCAATATGACTACCCCAATGAAATCATTTGAAATAACCGGCCGATTTTAGTTTTAGGTTGGACCTCGAGTACACTCGTTGTTCAGTTCCATGTGCCCTTGTTGTCAACCTCGCTCTGATACCAATTTGTAACGCCCCGTCTTTACACCGGGCGCTACTCGGTAGTAGACCTTACTAGGTACTATCTAGGCTAGTTTGACAACGAGTTCATTTGGATCCTGCAACTCGAGCACGACGAGAAAACATGAATAAAACATCCAACCGATATTTATAAAATCCAAGTATAGAGAACATGTATGAAACCCAAAACAACATAATTTACCACACTTCCTGGAAACATTTCATTAACATACCACTACCCTTTCTTTATCAAAAAACACATTATTCAAAAGATAACAGAAAGTATACCACCATTTCTCCCAACCGAACCCAACCTAATGACACGGCCTTCAACGACCTATTCTATCATTCAGCTGAGGTTCCATCATGGGTCCCGTGTCTTTACCTGAAACTAAAAAAAAACAAGTCTGTGAAGGGTCAGCTACCATTCTAATACAAGCTAGAATCCATACGGTACTAGTAAGACGTTTAAAAACCAATCAGTTGACTAACATATACACAAGCAAGGTTCGCATGATTACAACACATATCAGTTCTAAATTCATACTTCACTTCCCATAGATCATAAACACAAATCACATATCAAACTTCCATACACATTCATATATACAATTCCAAGCAGAACAATACAACCATTCTCTCACCGTTCCATTCCATGGCGCTTATCAACCTTATGTCGTAGGTGCCGAGGTGCGACCTCCCACCTTTTACAATTCCATCCTTCTAACCTCGTGTCAAGCCTCCTCGGGAGCACTTGCCCAAAACACAGATAGCTTTACTTTTGAAGGGGCACGATTTCTCTGTCACATAACCATACGTAGTGGTCACTTCAACCCAGAGGACTACGCACATGGCCATGCCGAGAATGGTACCAACACAGAGAAAATATTCGAAAGCTTCACATTCGATGAAAGCTCAATGAAATCCTTTTCACATATACAAGTAAACCTTTTTCATAAAACAATCAGTTAGGGAATAGTTCCCCAAAACCAATCATACAAGCACACCATGAAGTCTAACAAGTATTGAATGGAAACTAAGCAAGTCGAAAACGACTTACCTTGAAGACGAATTCCCAACGCCAAGAAATCACTAATTATCCAACAACGCGAAACCTCGTCTACGACAGATAGCCTATCTTTGCCCCACGTCTTTGATCACGACCTAGGACCCACGCTCCTATATGCATATATATACCCCAATGAATAATAATAACCTTTTAACTTCTACAAAAACTAACCCTAAAATCAACGAAAAGTCGGGATGTTTTATAACTTCTTGTGTATAATTCCAAATCCTTTAAAACTTGACATGAATATACTAGATATATAAAAGAACATTTTTCTAGTTCAAATCTTTGTGAAAAACTGGATCAAAGGTCTCCCTAATATCATTACAAAGCAAAACCCTAAAATTACTCTGAAATCTTTTACCGATTATAAATTCGATATCAAAGATACCCTCTGAGAACTATAAATCGACTGATTTTTAAATCCAATCAATTGTAAAGCCAGATCTGGAAAAATTAGTAAAATCTAAACAAAATGTTAACTAATTAAAACTTACCAAATAATGTCTGAACTCCAAAATCCGACCCGACGAACGAATCCCGCACCGGGCTAATTTCCTCCTCTCTCTCTCTCTCTCTCTCTCTCTCTCTCTCTCTCTCTCCCCCTTCCTTCCTCTCGACCTTCTGCTGGGGAGAATGGTACAAAACATGTACATATATATATGTAAAAGAGGGAGGCGGTTTATCTTTGTAAAAATTTACGCTTTCTATCCTCAAATCTCCTTTACTACAAATTTTACCCTGAAATAATTAATAATTACTTTTAACTTAAATTTTTTTTAAATATAATTTTCTAAAATCCAAAATAAAATATTAAAATATTCTCGAATATTATAGATCATATATATGTTCTAAAGTGTCATCATAGCAAGAGTCGATGACATTTGGGATGAAGAGGAATGGATTAGTCGTGGTGTTGCAATTATTAAGAATGAATCAAGAATGCTCAAAAGAGCATGTGCTCGTTTTCTTCCAATGATGATTTATTAGATCATCTTCAAGTGAAGTGTTAATCCCGAGTTGATCTATGATTTGGATATCATAGACTATGAATTAAGGATGAAGATAGCATGCAAACAAAATTTGAGAGAAGATTTAGACACTATAAGATTATAGCGATATTGTTAATGGGATGAATGCATATGAAATGCTCAAGTAGTTGGTGAATCGGATCTTTAACAAATATTGGATTTGAACATGAGAGATTGACGTACTAATATATTCTTAGTTTACTAATGTAGTTGCACAATGGGTGTTAACTACTTAAAGATTTCATAGTGAATCTTTCAAAAACTCCACCTATTCATAAGAAATCAAATGCAACTCTTAAGTGATTAATGTTGCATTTTGGGAACTTGAGGTACGGGATGAAGGAATATAATGTTTTATGTAAACTCAGTAGTACTAATGATGGATTAGGAAGGCTTTAAGGATAGCCTAACCTTTGATTAAGTGTTATCAAATCAAAAGGTTTATCTTGATGAAGACTTGCTGGAAGAGATTTGAGTAGTTGAAGGAGAAACTAATTTTCATACCCAATATGGTTGTTTGTACCCTAAGAGATACAAGGATCATGCCAATATTTGTGTAAAATTGGTATGTAGATTAATGGGAAGAGGTCAGATGTTATTTACCCATCTCATGAGCTTAAGACAAGGGAGATAAACTAGGAGACCTAAGAAAAGGAATTAGAAAATTTGATCAATGTGAGGTGGCACCTTTACTCTTGGAAGTGTGAGGTCGAACAAGCCTACTAAAGCTCAAGTATATCTATTGTTGACCTGAGATAGTAGTGCTAGAACCTCTTAATCTGAAGTTATGCTTTGAAAATTCTGTAGTCCTTAACAAGAAGGTTTAACGGATAATTGCAACCTAGTGTGAATTTAAGGATACCAAGATTTGATATGTAGTAAGAATTGTCAGTTCACTCGAGTGGAAAAGAATCGTCAAAGATAAGAGACTTGTGATAAGTCAAATGATACATTAGAAGGTGTATTGTGGAGAACAGTCGGGATGTAAGAGTCACATGAGTTGGAAACTTTTGGGACTATAAAGCCGAGTTTAAGTATCACAAGATCACAACCTAAGGTAGAGAACTTTACAAAAGGCTTGTCACAAATTCCATTCTCTCTTCAAGGATAAGTAAAGAGGATGCAAGCTCGAAAGGAAGTTATGGAATGGTTATATCCGAAACTGATACATTACGTTGAGGAAGTAATGTCTAAGTAGTCATCGAGTAAAGATAAGGCAATAAAGACTGGTAAGGAATCTCTAACTACCTTTCATCTCTGAGTAGATGAAGGAAGAAATGATGATAAGTCCCATAATAGTTGGAATAATGATGTTATCAGAGTGAAGGTAATGAAATGAGCTTGGACAACACCTTTCTTTCCAATTAGAGGAAAGAAGTAGTGATTGTTTGAAGTCTGTGTTGATAAGGTAAGTTTAAAAACATATTCTTGGCATTAATGGCATGATGCTTTGTGACACGAGGCACCATTTCACATTGCTTATCAACCATAGTGTGTTGTGCTGATAAAGGAAACTAATTTGGAGCCTTCAGGATTTGTTGAAACTTGGGACTAAGCAGAGATAAGAACAATTTCAAACTTTTAAATTTAGGAAATCTTGCATATATCTAGAGTTGATT